>PVIW01010829.1:0-18771 GCA_004026585.1 Noctilio leporinus
GGGGAGGGGGACAGAGGGGAGAAAAAAAGGGATGGATGTAATACAACAACAATAAAATTAAAAGAAAAAAAAATACAAAAAAAATTGTCCATGATATGTTACTGGGTAAGCAAGAGCATATTTCAAAACAATAATCACTAATATATGAATGATATAACACTATAATGTGGACATGTCATGTATACGAACCCATCGGGTTTAAAAGGTTGCTTATCACAGTATTAAAAAGGTATATTTAACCTTGACTGATGAGCTTTCTGAAGCAGTTTTATTCTTCCCTATAATTTTGAGTTTGCTTATGTATACTAAGCATAAATTTTTTTTAATCAGAAGAAAATTAGAAAGCATCAATCTGAGTAAAATTCTAATGCTTTAGACATATTTATCATTTCAATGAAAATAGATTTTTTATTTATATAAATACCATAGGTTGATATGAACCAGTGAGAAGCTCCTTGAACCATTTGTGACAAGATGGAACCAGCTTGCATGATCAGAATGTGTTTAAAATAGATAGAACTAGGTTAGGTTTCACTTGAACTGGTTGGAATTAGTTGGACCAGAGTCTGTTTGCAAAGCACCTACAAGAAACACCAAGTGAAGTTTTAAATTACCACCTAAGTTGTATAAGTCAATGTATGTTGGAAAGCAGAAGAAAATACTCTGTCAAAGGAAAGAGGAGCAATATTTTGTAGAAACAACTTTTGGAGAATCATTTTAAAACATCATAGTTCAGTTTATATCAAGCCTGAAACTTCTAGTGGATTTTTAAATCTGAAGTTAGTCACTGACAAAATACATAAAGAAAGATTTAAGCAAACTAAAGCTTAAAAGCTAAATTCCGATCACAAACTCAGTGATGAGAGTGTCCACCACCCCGACTTCCTCTGCAATGTCTATCTCGTTTCTGGGACTGATGTATACAGAACTTATTTGAACAAAAACTATTCACTATTTAGTATAATAAAATAACCAATTTTATTTAAAAGAAAACCCTGCAAGTATTAAGTTCTGTCAACTCTTAATGTTTCTTATGAGGGAAAATAATAGTAAAGTTTTTTGTAAAAGTCCATAGAAAAGTGATTTTCCTAGTGATAAATATGCCAAACACAATCTAAGAACCTATTGATAAGCCAGAGCTTTATTTACAACACTGTGAAGGATCATTTTACGTCAGATAACAGGAAAAAATACAGAGAAAGCATAAAAGTGATCGCAATTTCTGTGTGTTAACTTAAAACAAAATGATTTTATTTTTAGTAAGAAATCCAATAAAACATGCATGTTGAATAACTAAATATTTTGTGGTGTGAGTCAATGAAAAATTATGTTCTTATCTCTCCCTTAATCCAGACTCATTTTTATTCTGTGATATAATTTGAATAAATGGAATGGAAGTACTATATTCAACATATGTCCACAAACATAGTCCATAGACAGAGCACACTGAGTAGCTGTACAAAATAAGGCAGTACATAAATAGTTAACAATATCAATTTAATAAAAATTACTTCAAACATTCAAGTTCAAAATCACATAATTCTTCATATTGTATATCTGGTTTCCCCACAAAATTAAAATAATATTTCAAAGTCCTTCTTTATGCATACATAACACATTTAAATCTCTCATATGTAACATTTTATGTGATGCTATTTACCAGAAATTAGATGACACTTTTCAAATATAGTTTTATGCAAGAAAATAAAAATTCTTATGTTCTCAAATTTCTTTATAGAGACAAATGATAACTGACATTAGCATACTTCAGGGAAGAGCTAAAGCTATAAGGGGTAAGAAATCTTGTTTGAATTAAAGATGATGTTACAAAAATTTTATTAAGCTCATATTTCATCTATATTCAGAAAACAAGATTAATGTCAGATCACTGCTACTGAATGAAGCTGTTCTAATTAAGTGCAAAATAAGATTAAAATGGATAATAAATGACATTTACTCTAGTCTTTCCTAATCTATGGTCTCCAAAGTATCTTGTTTGATATATTGCTACCTTAATTCACTCAAATAAAAGTTATGTCAATAAATATAAATTGAAATGCATATCTTGCTAAAACACTCCTTCATTTATCATTGAGTTAAAATTGTTCAACCTATGGTATTGTAAGAGAAACAGCAAAATATATGCATTAAAGAACAGAAGTTGAAACCAAAAGTAATTTTAAAGAGAATGAGTGGTAATTCTTATCACTGAGATATGAAGAAACTAGACTACTGGCCTTTATCCTTGTGATATTTATTATTTTTGTTATTTCTAAATCTCAAATTACTAGAATTACGATTGCATTTGTTTTTATTCTTCAAGAGGATATGTGTTTTGCTCCATATAAAATATATTTTACATTTGGCAAAGTACTGAAAAGGATTTTCTCTCTAACCAATAAATTTATTTTAGTAACTTTTATGTGTTATAAAACCAATTAGCAAAATAAAAAGAGAAACATGCCTGGCATGGCAAACCCACCCACTATGTATGACTTCCCTCCAGCTTTCCCTTTGCTTATCCAGCGACCAATGTCATGGTTTTCTCTGGGTGACAGAGATGCTGGATTTGGGGGTGGGGTGGGGCTTCCTGATTATGGTCCTGGGCAATGTCCAAAATTGCCTTGCTTCTTTCCAGAGTTCACCATATTATTTCCTGAAATCATGTCACTGGATAATTTTGCTAAACAAAAATACTAAATTATGGCAATTCTTGTTTTAATACTTTAGTTGAAAGCTTTTCAATTATATTCCCAAATATTCTTCCAACAAATCAGTCATAATTTCATATTGCTCCAGGGCATTTCAGAAAAAATTAAAAATACTAAGATTTATGGATAAAGAGTCAGAAATATTAATTTGTACATAGTTTTACAAATTGCAAGAAACAAGCTCATTTAGATAGTATATTTCACTCATGAAAACAGTAAATGTAAGGAATTCAGAGAAACTCATCACTCCATCGGCAATAAGTACATCTCATAAATGTAGTTACTACCTTCCCATTGTGTGCTCTTTACAAGAGACCCCAAGCACATGCCTGTTCTCCAAAAGACTTCTTACCCATTTTTATTCTTATTCTCATTACCTTTCACACAAAGCAAATAACCAGTCATGTCATCTGAAATTCTCACCTTAAGAGTGGTCCTGTAGTGAAGTAGCCACCCACTTCTGGTTTAGCCAATGCACATAGTATGAATCTATCTTGAAACTAAGGCAATTATATTCCTCCTCTATTGATTAGCCAGAAGACATGGGCCTGATTGACAGAGGTATAGCAAAGCAGCAAAGCAGTAGAACTCAATAACATAAAAGTGAAATACCTACTTGTGCAATTAACTTGTGTCTCCCGTGCCAATTTTAGTCTGCTATCAATGTATTTCAATTTTATAATTAAATGTCATCACAGACATCATATTTTATAGTATGGTAAGTTATACAAATCCAATTTATGTTGGCAGTTTGGGTTGCATACTCATTTTGTACCCCATGGCCAGCCCCTCAGATCTGATAGGACCAAGTATTAAGCCAGGAGATGTTTTAACATAAAATTTAGTAGCAGGCAACATGGGACTTGGCCTTACTCCAAAACCCACAAGTCCGCACAACGATTCTCTACTGAGTTGTTAGAGGCTCTTTAGATCATCTCTGTCTGCCCCAAACTTCCATTACCATCATATCTAAAGGTCTCAGTTTCTTTTAAGATGGATAGTCTTACAAGTTGCCAAGTAAATGGTTGAAGCAGATAGTCCTAATATGCTATTTGTAGCCAAAATTATTCAGAGGCCCAGCAACTTATCTCTTACTTTAGAAGATGTAACCTAATATGGCTCTGACCTTAAACACTTCAATGATGGTTTTGCTCCAGAGATATCTGATGAAGCTCATTGGGGAGAAGTAGGAGGAGTTGCTGAGGCAACGGAAAGTGGTCTAAGATGGGATTGGCTGAGAAGTTGATGTCTCCAGAGGCAATGGGAATAAAAAGAGGGTGGGCACTTTGGCCTCTGAGATTTTCTGGCTTCTGAGCTATTTGCTCTCAGGCTCTGGCTCTGGCTCTGGCTCTGGCTCTGGCTCTGGCCCCCTCTCTTCTTCCTCAGGGATGCCTGGATAATGGTGCTGCCGCTGCCTGCATTTCCCAATGGATGGTATTTTGAATGGGAAGGAACTCTGGGCACAGCCTAGGATCAGGCTGGCCTGGCAGAGGGAGGCAGGGTTATTTGTTGGGTGTTCTAGGGGAAACAGGCTCTGAGGCAGAAGCCTGCCATTCTTTCAAGATTGTGTAGCTTTTGCATATTGTGTTGTTTTAGTTTATAAACTAACCTGATAGAAATGAACAGGAGGAGAAAGGCTAGCAGAACCCAGGTGTCAGAGTTTAGCTTTATTGATAGGCTTAAGTAATTAAAGCTGTGACTTGATAGGCCTAAGTGGCTGCTTTTGCATCAGGACTCCTTTCCTTTACACAAAACCTTTGTCTCTGGAACTTTGTCTAGCGGGTGGCAAATGAGCAATGGGATCTAACTTGTTATTCAGTAACAGTTTTGGCCAGAATTCTATGAGGCATACCTCTTAACCTCTCACATAGATGTTTTAATAAGGTATATAGAGTGTTTGCAACTTCCTCCTTTTCAGGTCTAATTAGCATACTGTAATGGATCAGCTTGGTGTTGGATCAATTTCTGATTTACTTTCTTACTTTCTTTACTGATTGGGGACAAAAACGTAAAACTGTTTTCCAGGTCAAAAGCTTGATACTAGTGTCAGGGACTACTACAGATTCTCCTATTAAATACATACAGCTGAAATCAGCTGCAGTTAGGATCAGCATCTCAGTAAGTTCAGAATAACTTACTATCTTTTTCTATGATTGCATTGATTTCTACTCTAGGGAAATAGGTGAAGCATGTAGGCTGTGGCAGCAGTTATTGCTAGTGTATTTTTCAGGTTCTGTTGGTGATTCTAAATATCAGAAATACACCCAAAGCTGTGGAATTGCTTTTGGTTTCTCTATTGGAAGAGTGGGGGAGTTCCAGTTGTTCCCATTTGCCCTCCTATCATAAAAATCCCCTCTACGGGTCATGAAGAGCCTCAAGTGAAGGGTCTCCCTGTCACTAAGCGTTTCAGTTCACACTATCTAAGCTGATGCAGGTCAAACATCCAAAAATGCAGCTGTAGCCTCACTAGAACAGAGCCAAAACTCTATCTGCTGCCTAAACTCCTTCAAGCTTTATTTTAAAGTTGGACAACAAAGGTGAAAAAAGTCTCCAAGGATTCCTATCAATTAAGAGCCTAACTCAACCCAGAGTAGAGCTAAGAATTTTTCTTTCCTACAAACACATTCAACCTAACAACTGGCTACTAATGTCATTGACGAAGGTTTGTGAAAAGATTCCCATGTAACCTGTGTTCTAGTTCAAACACATGGACACCCCCACCCCCGCCCAACTACCACTACCACCACCATCATTTGAAGGGCTCAGTGTTAATTATTTTTGGTTGAACACTGAATTTCCACTTCTGTGAACTATGTGGAGGTAGATTATTTTTAGCAGAACTGGAATTTGGATGCTTACAAATGTCAAGTAAACACATTAGAATATCTAGCTATTTCATTTCTGGGGCCCTGTAATTGACTAAATATCATCACAGATTGTTGCATATCAACACTCTGATCACTATTACTGCATGTGTTATGCACATATTGTTCTGAATATAAGTTGTATCTACCTGGCTTCTAACTGTTTTATCATCCCATTTGACTGAGATAAGGAAATGCAATTCCACTGTGGCATCCCTATCACCATCTTTACCCTACACAAGGCACTCACTTTAGAGATTTTCAAGAAGGCAGTACCACTCCAGCTTTCTTTTACAAGTGACAACTAACCTATATACATAGGACTGTAGATTTGAGTAAACAAACAAACAAACAAAAAAAACTGCATTTCAGTCAGCTACCAATAAACAGACTCATCACTTACCCATTTTTGCTTGGTTAGGTATGATTTATAGGATGACAAAAGAATGAATATGCTCAGGAAAGTAATTTCTGACATGGTGAGTATATGTGTAAAAAGAGTTTGGAACTAGGGTTATTATTTATCTGAGATTATAAACTCATTGAAAACTTGATTCTATTTTGCTAGGACTCTCAAATTGGTTGTTGAAAGTATATGCACCATTGACCTTGCTCAAGGATGTACCAACATAATCGTATTGTGCACAAATGAAATGTTGTCACAAAATCAGTTTTAATTGAGAAACATATTATTTTGAACAAATTTAGGGAATAAAGTTTTTACTTATTAAATCTTTCCAGATAACAGAAGTTGAATACCTTAAAATTATATATTTTGATGAATGTTTTTCTTAGCAGTGTTAGGTGTTTCCTGTTTTCTTACATAGAGCCTATTGAATGAAATCCAAATGTTTCCCTATAGTTCATAGCAAAAATGAATAAAGATTGTGGTCTTCAAGTGTAACCCTCAGACTGGCAGCAACTGGGAAATTGTTGAAATGCTAATTATTGGGACCATCCCCAGATCAACTGATTAGAAGCCTCTAGGTGTCTCTGAAGTTCACTCAAGCTGATCAACAGGGCTGTTTTCACATCTGGTAGGAGCACAGGCTTCAGAATCGGTCAGTTCCTAGCCATGTGGTCTTGGCAAAGTTGCCTAACCTACACAAAACCCAACTTCATTCTATGTAATTACAACTCCATAGATTATGACAATTACATGAGCAATTACATAAAAGTCTTAGTGCTCCACACATAGCAGCAGTTTAATACGTGGCAATGTGTTATTTTATACATTTTAAAAGATTATATTTATTTACTTTTTGGAGAAAGGGGAAGGAGTGAGAAAGAAAGGGAGAGAAATATTAGGAAGATATATCAGTCCTATCAATCAGTTGCCTCTCACGTGCCCCTGGCTGGGGACCTGGCTGGCAACCCAGGCATGTGCCCTGACAAGGAATCAACCAGAGACCTTTTGGTTCATCGGCTGGTGCTCAAACCATTGAGCCACACAAGCCAGGTCACAAGATGTTATTTTTTAATTGCAATAAATGGTAATGTTTAACAATTCTATCCCCTATAACTGTTTTAATCAGATTTACCCTTTTTTAAAAAAGTACATCCTTATTTAATACATGTTTATCTCAGTAGTCTTAAAATTGTTCCCTTATTGGTTTTAACAAGTAGTCCTTATAAATGAAGAGCTAAATGGAAAAAATATATAGTACTTTGAGATTTTGGAGCTTACTCCTAAATGACTGACAGAGCAAGAAATCTTAAAAAGATTTTTTAAAAGATTTTATTCATTATTTTCAGAGAGATGGGCAGGGAGGGAGGAAGAAGGGGAGAGAAGCACCAATGTTTGGTTGCCTTTCACCAGCCTCCAGCTACAGACTTGGCTGGAGACCTGGCTTGCAACCTGGCTATATGCCCTGGCTGAGGAATTGAACCAGCAACCTTTGGGTTCATAGGCTGGTGCCAATCCACTGAGCCACACTAGCCAGGGCAAAAAAAAAAAAAAAAAAATTAATAAAAAATGGCTCCATGGAGTGTGCTCACTTTCATACTTTGATCTGGTGCTCATTAGGAATATCTGAAAAATTCAGAGAAACTTCATTTCTAAATTAGAAAGAATATTACAAAAGATGCCCCCCCTCAAAAAAAACTGGAATTTATTTAAAATTATGTATTTATTCTTATATGTTTAAGCTTCAGTGACCTTCAAAGTACTTCTCCATTTGATGCAATACACTTACCAAGACAATTTTTCCACTGCTCAAAACAATCTTTTTCATTCTTTAAAATTTATTATTGTTTTATTACAGTTGTCCCATTTCCCCACATTGCTCTCTCCTACCTCACCTATTCCATTCCCTCTCCCACAGTCAAACCCTACCCTGTTGTCCATGTACATGGGTCAATTAAACTAGTTCCTTGAGCAAACCCTTCCCATTCTTTCCCCTCTTCTTATCACCTCTGGTCACTCTCATTGTTACTTATTTTCATGCCTCTGGTTCTATTTTGCTTGTTTGTTTGCTTTGTTTATTAGTTTCCTATATTAGGTGAGATCATATGGTATGTCTTCACTACCTGGCTTATTTCAGTAAAATAAGCATAATACTCTCCAGTTCCATCCATGCTGTCACAAAAGGTTAGCGTTCTTTCTTTCTTTCTGCTATGTAGTATTCTATTGTGTAAATGTACCAAAGATTTTTGATCCATGGACACTTAGGCTGTTTTTGGCACTTGGCTATTTTAAACAGCACTGCTTTGAAAATAGGGGTATGTAGGTTCTTTTGAATTGGTGTTTCAGGGTTCTTCGAGTATAATTCTAGCAGTGGAATGGCTGGATCAAAAGGCAGTTCCATTTTTAGTTTTTCTGAGGAAATTCCATACTATTTTCCATAGTGGCTGCACCAGTCTGCATTCCTACCAACAGTGCACCAGGATTCTTCACTAGCAATTGTTGCTTGTTGACTTAGTAATGATGGCCATTCTGACATGAGTGAGGTGATATCTCATGGTTTTAATTTGCATCCCTCTGATGACTATTGATGCTGAGCATCCTTTCATATGCCCATGGGCCTTTTTCGTGTTCTCCCCAGAGAGGTGACTGTTCAGGTCCTTTGTCCGTTTTCTTTCTCTTTTAAAAAAATAATATAATATTGTTGTTATATTACATTCATCTCATTTTCCCCCTCTGCCCTCCCCTTCCCCACCTGCCTGATCTCCCACCCCCACAGTCAATCTCACTAGTTGTGTCCAAGATCATCGATACTAGTTCCTTGACTAAACTGTTCCCTTTCCTTGCCTCCTTCTCCCCCTCCCCCACTTCCTCCCCTCTACACACTGAAAGTGTGTTCCCTGTATTCATATCTCTGGTTCTGTTTTGTTTGTTTGTTTGTTCATTAGTCTCCTGTATTAAGTGAGAACATGTAGTATTTAATTTTTGCTGTCTGGTTTATCTCACTAAGAATACTTTGCAGTCCCATCCATGCTATCACAAATAGTAGGGGTTCTCTCTTTCTTTCTGTTGCATAGAACTCCATTGTGTAAATGTACCAAAGTTTTTTGATTCATTCATCCACTGAAGGGTACTTAAGTTGTTTCCAGTACTTGGCTATTATAAATAGTACTATTAATATTATAAATAGGGTTTCATAGGTTCTTCTGAATTGGTGTTTCAGAATCCTTTGGGTGTAATCCTAGTAGTGGAATCACTGGGTCATAAGGCAGTTTTATTCTTAATGTTTTGAGGAAATTCCATGTTGTCTTCCATAGTGGCTGCACCAGTCTGCATTCCCACTGGCAGTGCACCAGAGTTCCCTTTTCTCCATATCCTTGCCAGCACTTGTTGTTTGTTGATTTGTTGATGATGGCCATTCTGACAAGTGTGAGGTGGTATCTCATTATAGTTTTAATTTGCATCTCTCTGATGGCTAGTGATGAACTTTCTTTCATGTGCCTGTGAACCCTTTGTATGTCTTCCTTGGAGAACTGTCTGTTCAGGTTCTTTGTCCATTTTTTAATTGGGTTGTTTATCTCCCTGGTGTTGAGTCATATTAGCTCTTCATATATTTTGGAGATCAAACCCTTGTCTGGGGTGTCATTGGTGAGCGTTTTTCTATACGGTTGGTTCCCTTTTTATTTTCTTGATGTTTTCTTTAGCTGAGCAGAAGCTTTTTGGTTTGATGTAGTCCCATTTGTTTAGTTGTTCCTTTATTTCCCTTGACTTGGGAGATATTTCAGTGAAAATTTTGCTGCATGGGATATCTGCAATTTTTTTGCCTATGTTTTCCTATAGGGCTTTTATGGTGGCATAAAAAGCCCTATAGGAAAACATAGGCAAAATGGTCTTTCATCCATCTTGAATTTACTCTGGTGTATGGTGTGAGTTCATGGTCTAGTTTCAGTTTTTGCATGTGCCTGTCCAGTTCTCCCAACACCACTTGTTGAAGAGGCTATTTTCACTCCATTTTATGTTCCTTCCCTTTTCGTTGAATATTAGTTTCCCATAGAGTCCTGGGTTTATTTCTGGGCTCTCTATTCTGTTCCATTGATCTGTTTGTCTTTTCTTGTGCCAGTACCAGGCTATTTTGGTTTCTATGCCTTTGCCCATTTTTAATTGGGCTGTCTGTCTTCCTGGTGTTGAATCATGTAAGTCCTTTATATATTTTGGACATTAAACCCTTGTCTGAGGTATCATTGGCAAATATGTTTTCCCATATGGTTGGTTCCCTTTTCATTTTGCTGATGTTTTCTGTAGCTGAGCAGAGATGTTTCAGTGTGATGCAATCCCATTTGTTTATTTGTTCCTTTCTTTCCCTTGCCCTAGGAGATATATTGGTGAACCTATTGCTGTGTGGGATATCTGCAATTTTACTGCCTATGTTTTCCTCTAGGATTTTTATGGTGATATGGCTTATGTTTAAATATTTTATCCATCTTAAGTCTATTCTGGTGTATGGTATAAGTTAGTGATCAAGTTTCATTCTTTTTCATGCCCCTGTCCAACTCTTCCAACACCAATGTTGAAGAGGTTATTTTTACTCCAATGTATACTCTTGCACCCTTTGTTGAATATTAGTTGACCACAGACAACTGTGCTTTCTATTCTGTTCCATTGATCTACATGACTATTCTTACGCCAATACTAGACTGTTTTGATTATGGTGGTCCTGTAATATAGTTTTATATGAGGTATTGTGATTCCTCCTACTTTGTTCTTCTTTCTCTAGATAGCTGAGGCTATTTGGGGTCATTTTTGGCTCCATATGAATTTTTGAAGGATTTGCTCTATATCTGTTAAGTATGTCATTAGTATCTTAATAGGTATTGCTGTAAATCTATAAATTGCTTTGGGTAGTATGGGCATTTTAATGATGTTTTTATTTCTATTCATAAACATGGCATATTCTTCCATTTATTTGTATCTTCCTTAATTTCTTTCTTCAGTGTTCTATAGTTTTCTGAGTACAGGTCTTTAACCTCCTTGGTTAAGTTTATTCCTAGGTGCTTTACTTTTCTTGTTGCTATAGTAAATGGGATTTGTTTTCTAGCTGCTCTCTCTGATGTTTCATTGTTGATGTACAAAAATGCCTTTGATTTCTGGATACTGATTTTGTGTCCAGCTATTTTGCCAAATTCTCTAATTAGGTAAGGGTAGTTTTTTTGTTGGAGTCTATTGAGTTTTGTATGTACACTATCATGTCATCTGAAAATCATGACAATTCTATGTCCTCCTTTGCAGTTTGGATGCCTTTCATTTGATTTCTTTTTCTTAACTGATCACTGTGGCTAGAACTTCCAAAACTATGTTAAATAGAATTGGGAAGAGTAGGCACTCTTGTCTTGTTTCTGATCTTAGAGGGAGAACTTTTAATTTTTGCCCATTGAGTATGACCTTGGTTGCATTTTCTTGTATATGGCCTTTATTATGTTGAGGTATGCTCTCTCTATTCCCAATTTGCTGAATCTTTTTTATCATAAATGGGCACTGTGGGATTCAGTGGTATAGTCTCTTTGACTTCCTGAACTTCATGCTCTTGGGATGCCCTTTATGCCATTTATTGAGCTGTCTGTATTTGTTTTGATTGTTTATGTATTACTCTTTTGTGGGTACTCCCTCTGGCTATGACTGAGTGTCACCCTGCCTACCATGTTTTATATATTGTTGTTGAGCTGTTGCTAAAACAAAACCACCATCCCAGGCATGGAACCCACCCTCAATCACACTTGCAACTCCATATGAACCAGTATTAATAAAGAAGTATAGAGATTAAGACTGTTATAAGAAAGGAAAAACAAACAAGAGTTGACTAACCTAAAGAAAAGTGATTTTTTAATTATTTTTGGAGAGAGGCAGAGAGTGAGAGAGACATCAACATATGGTTGCCTTTCACCTGCCTCCAGCTACGGACCTGGCTGGAGACCTGACTTGCAACCCCATTATGTGCCCTGGCTGGGAATCAAACCAGCAACCTTTAGGTTTGTAGGCTGACACCTTATCCACTGTGCCACCAGCTAGTGCTAAGAAAAGTGATATTTTGAAAGGGGAGAAGAAGGAGTAATAATTGTAGCAAGTACAAAACAAAGCAAATAAAGAAAGAAAGTAAAATATACATATATAAAAAAGGGAGGGAAGAAGTCAGAATGTGGTGAAAGAGAGAAGTGTATAATATTTGGTTTAACAGAAGTGATTATATATATATATATATATATATATATATATATATATATATATATATGTGTGTGTGTGTGTGTGTATATATATATATATATATATATATATAGTGTGTGTGTGAGACAACAAACACATACACACAAAGAAGATCAATACAAACAAAAAATAAGGGAAAAGTTTCAACATAGTACTATCAATAACATAGAAGCTAAGATTAATATAGGTGGGATGGGAGTAAGAGGTAAAAAGAAAGATAAGCTTAAGAGATGTCTTGAGGAAAAGGAAGTGATTTTGAGATGATAGAGGAGAATGAATTTTAAGAGTGAGAAATGAGAACCAGGGTAGGACAGGGAAAAATTCAAATTTAAAATGAGTTAAGGAGAGGGCTGGAGAAATGTACAAACAGAGTAGGAGAGAGGGGTGGTAAGATTTGAGATTTGAAATACCAGAATAATGAAGATCTGTGAATAAAATTGCAGGAATGGCACAACTATGAACCTATCCACACTCAATGGGCACAGATTGATCAAGGCCAAGAGAGAGCAAGTGTATTTTATGAACAGGAAAAAGAATGTAAGTTGACTAATGACTAGAAAAATGGTTTTGAGAGGCTGGAGAGGGGAGAAATAGTAAGAATATGGATTGGAAACAAGAGAGAAGGTGGAATTTAAAACAAAAATGAGGAAATAAGATGGTATAAAGGAAAAAAGGGAGGAGCAAAATATGATGTTTGAAATAAATTGTAATATAAAATCTAGTTACTTAAAAGGTGCAAACTGGGAGGACAAGAAATGAATGTTAAAAGGATATGCAGGAGACTAATAACTTATGTAGAAGATCACAGTAGAATTTGCTTTTGTAGTATCTGGTTTTATCACCTTCTTCTTTTTCTGTTTTAACCCCTGGTGACATCAGATCCTGTCCCATACTGGGCCTAGGCAGCCTGTTCATGACTACCAGTGTTGTATTGCCTGTGTCTGTCTTTTTCCATTGTTGATTTAGTCACTGTGTAATCTGCAGTCAGGCTTGAGCACCATGGGGTGAGGCTAATTCCTTCAAGTGGGTCTGTTGTTTTCCCTCAGGCTGATGCCACTTGGAGGGCAGAGGCCTGCTTGAAGAATGGCTCAGCAGTACAGGGGATGAGTCAGTACTGGGGTCCTCTCTACTGCTCCTCCAACTCTCCCCAATACCACCGCCCCAATTTCTCCCCAAGAATCTCTAGTCCATCCACCCTCTTTCCACTGGAGCCCAGGGCAAGTGAATGTGAATGCAATTCTGTGCACCTTCCCAAAAGTCTCTGTGTGCCCCTATGCTGCATTATTGGTCGCTTAGCAGAGCTGCCATGCCTGGGCACAGGCGTGTGACCCAGGTTCCCTGCCAAGTTTCAAATCTTGCCTCTGCTCCCCTTCTAAAATAGTCTTTGTGTTGCCCCCCATGCTGCAGCACCAGTCACTTGAGGCACCATTCTCCCTGTGCTCCCTCTTTCCAAAAATCACACAGTCTCTAACAGTCAGGGTTGGCCTCTGTCTTCCCATGCCTCTGACAGTTCCATTCAGACTTTCTCCCTGAACCCTTCTGAATGTTGCTGGGAAGCGTGCTGTGACAGGAACAGTTTCCAGGGCCTGCGTCACCCTGGCTTCTCTCTTCACCCTGGGAACTCCCAGTTAGTGAGCCAATCAGTGGCTGCCCCTACATGGAGCAACAAGAAGTGTGGGGCTGGGTAGCCCTGGCAACTCTGCTTAGAAAGTGTGGGCAGTAAATTTTTAGTCCCATCACTCCCGTCCCTGTTTGCACCAGTTCACAGCCACCTTGACTCACCCATACTCTGGATTTGTAATGCAAGTCCTTCTGGGATGGGAGCAAGTAAGCAGGGCTGCTAGCTACTCTGCTGCCATCATTTCTCTCAAAAAAAAAAAATATTTTGAACTTATTGATTCTAATGTCACTTTTTGTTTCACCTCTTCCACATTGGCAAATTGTTTCCCTTTGAGGTCTTTTTTCTTTTCTTTTTTTTTTTTTTCATTTTGGGGAACAAAAATTTGCTTAAGGTGAGGTCAGGTAAATAGGGAGGGTGGAGCATAGGGGTCATGCCATTTTTGGTCAAAAATTGTTGAGAATGTGGCACAATGTAGGCAGGTGCACTGGTAAATCACTCATCAGAAAATGGATGAATGCATTGAAATAGTCTTCAAAAAAAAAAAAAAAAAAAAACCCATGAAGCCAAATGCAGCCTCTCACAACAATACCAGCTGGTGCACTGATACGGATAGGTTCTGAGAACACTCAACTAGTGGAGAAAACCTATACTACAAGGGGCCCTTCCCTCAGAAGATAATTCAGGCTTTATTAGTCTCCCTTCTCATATATATATATATGTGCATGCTTGTGTGGTAGGCAAAGTAATAGCCTCCAAACATTTCCATATCCTGTTGTATCAATAAAAATGGGTGTCCATTTCAATTTATAACTATTTTTATTTACATATAAATGTGTATGTATATATATGTATATATGTACACATAGTGTATATATGTGTATATACATTGAATTAATTAATTATCCAAATATATACTGCACATATATACTAACTTGGTCAAAAAGTCTTTTTAGTTTTTTACATAAAATAAAAGACACATTTTAAAAAAGACTTTATTTATTATTTTTAGAGAAAGGGGAAGGGAGAGAGGCAGAAAGGGAGAGAAACATCTATGTATGGTTGCCTTTCACCTGCCTCCAGCTATGGACCTGGCTGAAGATCTGGCTTGCAACCTGGTTATGTACCCTGGCTGGGAATCGAACCAGCAACCTGGGTTCACAGGCTGGTGCCTATCCACTGAGCCACCAGCCAGGGCTTAAAAGACACATTTTAAAATTTTCACTAATAACTTTACTGATTTGGATATTTTGAGTATATTTGCTATTTCCCACATGGTAGAGTGTTGATTGTTCTCAATTATTGACTTGATTTGATTGCTATCAACTTCAACTGGTCTACCTCACCCTGGAGCATTGTCCAATGAGAAATCTCCAGCAGGAAGCTTCACAAACCACTTTGGACACATGTGATCAATCAGAGCACCTTCTTCATACACTATATAAATCTCTTTTTATGTGTGTTTCAGTTATGCTTTTATTTTTCTGGAAATAATAAAAAGCATAATATGTAAAAAATGTTGCATATTTTCTCCCATCTTCAACATTAAAACAGCTACACAAATTCAAAAATTTTGATGTTTTTTAATGCACTCTGATATCAAAGCTGTCACAATACAATGTAAGAATATTGTTTTGAATGAAGTTAAAAACAACTAAGTGCTACTAGAAAAACCAAGCAAACTTTTTGACCAACCCAATATTATATATATATGCATGTGTATACATGTATTTTATATTAACTTTTTTCTTAAAAATTAGTCATAATGTTTGTATTTTCTTACATGATTGTTGTAAATATGGTATGCATATTTAATTTGACCTGCCTGATCATCAAATTACATACTGCTGCATGAGCAATGGACAAAGCTTACAATAGTGTAATTTCTTTACCCTTA
Organism: Noctilio leporinus; assembly: GCA_004026585.1. Classification (NCBI taxonomy): domain Eukaryota; kingdom Metazoa; phylum Chordata; class Mammalia; order Chiroptera; family Noctilionidae; genus Noctilio; species Noctilio leporinus. Next base: position 15,749 of record PVIW01010829.1, read on the forward strand.
CTTTGTGATGTTATTCGATATATTTTATATATCTTATAAACATTATATATTGTTATTTTTGCCTTGAATATTCAAAGATATCTTAAACAAAGGGAAATATATAATTTTAAATGTTCTTTTATATAATTATTTTGCTTCTTTTTATTTTTCTTGTATATCTATGGTACAGACAGATTATATTTTGCTTCAGCCAAAGTTTTAGTGAAACATTTTTTATATTGCTGGTCTGATGGAGATGAATGATCAAAAAACAAACCAAAACAAAACAGAAAGCACCTAGACTTAATATTGTTTTATATTTGAGGCCAAGTTTCCTGGCTACAGCTATGTATGCTGTACCTATATGTTTTGTCAATTAGTTACATAATTTTAAGTCAGATCTGCTCTTTTTAGATCTGCATATCCTTTTTTTTTAAAAAAAGAAAACAATAGTCAATTACTGACTGGTAGAAATATATTAGATTCACTTAATTGATTAGTTCTTTGGAAATTAAACTTCTTAGACTTGAATCATTAACTGTGATGTTTAAAGTGAACATCTCCTAATGTGCCAGCCAAGTTATAAGGTAAGCAGCAAAATGATCTTGGTGAGTGACCAGTTTTCCAGTTTGCTTTACTTACTTAAAGAACCAGAGAAAATCTCTAATCTTCTTTCTCTATATTCTTTAGCCCATATAAAATGAGTAAGGATCCAGTCATCCTCTTTTGAAACTTTGCAAGGAAATACTATAAAATCTTAAAGCCATTAGAAAATTCAAATATTAAATCATATTATTGAATCCCCAACTATAGTGTGTATGTGTGTGTGCCTTACATGCTAATAAATAATTGGAAACTCTTACATTTGGAATGACACTGGAATTATGTCAGAACTGACATAGTATTTCTATGTTAAATTGTTGGATTACTTAAGCAGAATTTGAGGTAAAGGGGAGTGAGTAACATTATGAATGCTTCTGGGCTTAAGAAGATTTTATTAATATATACAAACAAATGAAGATTTAACCCTTCAAATGTACTTTTATACAGTATGGTGCTCTTTCTTAATAGAGATTTTATAAAAGTTCAATTTTGTTTTATTAGTGTATTGCAATTATTTCAAGTACACAACAGCTCAGAATTAGTATATTGTATTCAGATCTAGCTCTGTATTAAACAATGATTTCAAGGAAAATTTAATAAACACCATGATAGCCTCAGCAAATTTTGTTGAGATTTAATTGAACTGTAAAATAATTTTATTGTGTTCTTGCAGGGTATTTGCTTTTAATTGAAGAGATTAATTTTGTAACCATTATTGTTCACTTTTCTGGATTCATTCTCTTTAGAATGCATTACTTGGATAATTTTGGTCTGGTAACTTTGCTGTATGAATGGGTTTGTCAAAAGTTTGCTTTTGTTTTAGTCAGTGGAATCCCTGGAAGCTCAATTGAAATGGACACCTGCGGTAAGGGGCAGAGGGAAAAGAGAGCTGTGAGGATTATTTGCTATTTTTAACTTAACCATATTAAAAAATTTCAAGACATTTGCTTTATGAAAGATTATGGCTTTAGCTAATGTACATTGAAGCAGATTTCTTTTTGTATTATCTTTATTTTCCAATGACCTGATTTCCTGGTCTTATTACTGAGTCACCTTAAATATAGATTTTTAAGGAATGAGCTTGTCCTAGTTAAGGATTATTACTGCATGCTCTTAACCTGCCTTAAGGAATCTATTTACTATTCCTGGAGATGGTATGAGAGTGAGTGCTACAAGGATAAAAAGTGGTAACAATTCAGATAGACACTGAACAAAGTACATTAAGAATAAAAACAAATATAATCTCATGCCTCCCTGAAATGAAAGATAACCTAACATTCTTGGAAAGAAAGCCATTGTTCAAAGACATTCTATATACTGAATTCATTCACAGGCTTTGTAAAAAAAAAAAAAAAATTACATTGCTGTGAGTTCTCACATATAATAAATGGCTAAATTTTTTATTATGGTATAAAAACATATATAAATATCAGATTTGATGAATACACATTTTACTCTGATTTTTAGGTACACAACATACTCAATATCCTTCAGAAAAACACTAAGGAAAACAGGAGAAAGTTTAGGCATTTATATGACTTATAAAGTTATTCCATGATAATTCTGATGCCAGCCTGGCATTATACATAATTATTGTAGTATTATTGACAATATTCCCTATGCTATACTTTATATCCTCATGATTGTTTTGTAACTCAATTTTTTAAATCCCTTCACCTTTTTTTTTATTGTTGTTGTATTACATCCATCCCCTTTTTGCTCCCCTCTGTCCCCCTCCCCACCCACCCATTCCCCCCAAAGTCAATCCCCCCTGTTGTCCATGTCCATGGTTCCTTTACAACTAGGTTCTTGTCTAAGCTGCTCCCCTTCTTTGCCTCTGCCTCCCACCTCCCCCCAACCCTGTTCCCCCTGACCAGTGAAGGCCTATTCCTTGTATTCATATACTTGGTTCTGTTTTGCTTGTTGTTAATTTTGCTCATTATTGTCCCGTAATAGGTGAGATCATATGATACCTGTCCTTCACTGACTGGCTTATTTCACTAAGCATAATACTCTCCAGTTCCATCCATGTTGTTGCAAAGGGTACAAGTTCCTTCTTTCTTTCTGCTATATAGAATTCCATTGTGTAAATGTACCAAAGTTTTTTGATCCAATCATCCACTGATGGGCACTTAGGCTGTTTTCAGCACTTGGCTATTGTAAATAGTGCCACTATGAACATAGGTGTGCATAGGTTCTTATGAATTGGTGTCTCAGGCTTCTTTGGGTATAGTCCAAGTAGTGGAATTGCTGGATCAAAAGGCAGTTCCATTTTTAGTTTTTTAAGGAAACCCCATACTGTTTTCCACAGTGGCTGCACCAGCCTACATTCCCACCAACAGTGTATGAGGGTTCCCTTTGCCCAGCATCCTCGCCAACACTTGTTGTTTGTTGATTTGCTGATGATTGCCATTCCGACAGGTGTGAGGTGGTATCTTAAA
>PVIW01010829.1:18871-41598 GCA_004026585.1 Noctilio leporinus
TGCCCATTTTTTAATTGGGCTGTCTGTCTCCCTGGTGTTGAGTCACATTAGTTCTTTATATATTTTGGAGATCAGACCCTTGTCTGAGGTATCATTGGCAATTATGTTTTCCCATACAATTGGTTCCCTTTGAATTTTGCTGATATTTTCTTTAGCTGAACAGAAACTTTTCAATTTGATATAGTCCCATTTGTTGATTCGTTCTTTGATTTCCTTTGCCCTTGGTGAAGTATCAGTAAACATATTTTTGCATAGGATATCCAAAAGTTTACTGCCTATATTTTTCTCCAGGATCTTTATGGTGGCACTGCTTATGTTTAAATCCTTTATCCATCTTGAGTTTATTTTGGTGTATGGTGTAAGTTGGTGGTCTAGTTTTATCTTTTTGCATGTTGCTGTCCAGTTCTCCGAACACCATTTGTTGAAGAGACTGTTTTTACTCCATTGGATGTTACTCCCCCTTTGTCAAATATGAGTTGACCATAGAGTCCTGGGTTAATTTCTGGGCTCTCTATTCTGTTCCATTGATCTATATGTCTATTCTTAGGCCAGTACCATGCTGTTTTGATGACAGTAGCCTTGTAGTATTGTTTGAAGTCCGGTATTGTGATTCCTCCTACCTTGTTCTTCTTTCTCAAGATTGTGGTGGCTATTCGTGGGTGTTTTTGGCTTCATATAAATTTTTGATAAATCCCTTCACCTCTTTACCCAACCTCCCAATACCCTCCTGTCTGGAAACTGTCAGTTTGTCCTATGTATCTATGAGTTTGTTTCTGTTTGTTTGTTCATTTATTTTGTTTTGTTTTTTTATATTGCACATTTATGTGAAGTAAGATGGTATTTATCTTTTTCTGCCAGATATTTCACTTAGCAAGATACTCTTTAGAGCTATCCATGTTGTAGCAATAGTAAGATTTTATTCTTTTCTAGGGCTGAGTTTTATTCCTTTAAAAACAGAGTAAGTAAAAGGAGGTTTATAGCTTTAAATATGTGAAACAAAGTTTTTTCTTGTATTATTGTTTATTAAGTATTGTATTATTTTCCATATGAATAACTGTAAATCTACTTTTGCCCCACCTTGTGTACATATGTACTCTATCACTGGAGGACATACTTGCTGATTTTAGAGAGAGGGATGGAAAGAAAGAAACAACTGTGCGAGAGAGCTATTTATCAGCTATGTACTATGTATCTGCTCCTCACACCCCAGGATCAAACCCTCAACCTAGGTATGTACCCTGCCCAGGAATGCTACACCATGTTGGTGCATGGGATCACACTCAACCAACTGAACCACCCAGCCAGAGCTGTACCAACTCTTTTCTATCCAATGATCTATCAATTAAGACTTAGGTTCCTTTTATATTTTGGTATAATTGTAATTGTAATTGTAAATAATGTTGCAATAAATATAGGGGTATGTACATAATTTCAAATTAGTGTTTGGGTTTTTTTCAGAAAAACACCTGAAAGTGGGATAGCCTAGTCATATGGTAGTTTTCATTTTAATTTTTTGGCGAAAATTTGTGCTTTCCATAGTGGCAGCACAAATTTGAAATCTCACCAACAGTTCATGAGGGTTATCTTTTCTTCACACCCTCGCCAACACTCATTGTTGAGTTTTTGATGATAGCCATTCTGACAGGTGTAAGGTGTGTCAGGTCCTGAAGATTTGAGCTTTGGACCTGTAGATCTTGATAGTGGGCAGGCCTCTGGTCTGGTGATAAACATGGACTTAACAGAGGGCTTTCAGGAGATTTGACATGCTTTATTGCAGGCAGCAGGTTTATGACCACATAGACCTGGCAGCTAGGATGTTGGTGTCCCCACACACTGTTGTCCCACCTTATCACAGCTGCACTTAGGTTAACAACCGCAAGGAGAGAGTTTAGGCGTCCAGCACCCACTCTCCTTTGCAGGTGGCTGGGCAGCTTGCAGGGATGTTGGAGTTCCACACACAGTTTACCCACCCTGCACAGCAACAGTGCACACTAGCATATAGCAGGGGCAGGCTTATATTCCCATTAGAACAAAGGAGGCTCTGTACACCTTAGAACAAAGAGGCTGTCTACCCAAAGGCAACACTTGCCTTCTCAAGGCAACTGTGGGGTCACTCCTGGGTCTCAGTGTTCTGGACTCTGGGATAAGATTAGCTTCAAGGCTAGGTAGCTGGCAGACTCCAGTGGAAGGGCCACCCATATACAGAGAGGAACGGGGGACCAACCCCCCCATCCTGACAAGGTGATATCTCATTGTGCTATTACTTTGTAATTCTATGGTGGTTAGTGAGGTTGAGCATCTCTTCATATGTCTTTTGGATATCTGTGTGTCCTCTCTGGAGAAATGTCTGTTGAGGTCCTCTACCCATTTTTAAAAATCAGATTGTTTTGGTGTTAAGTTGTATGAACTATTTATATATTTTGGATATTAACTCCTTGATGTATCACTGGCAAATATCTTCTCCCATTCTGTAGATTATCTTTTTGAATTATTAAAGATTTCTATTGCTAATGAAAACATGTTTTACTTTGATGTTGCACCATTTGTTTATTTTCTTTCTGTTTTTCTTGTCCAAGAAAATATACCCAAAACAAATGTTATTAAAGCAATGTCAGAGTTTACTGCCTGTTTTCTTCTAGTTTCAATTTTTACATTTAAGCCTTCACTGTATTTTGAGTTTATTCTTGTAAATTGTGTAGGAATGCGGTCAAGGTTCCTTTCTTCTTTTTTTTTTTTCTTCTCCTATTTTTTTGCAGGTATGTTTACAATTTTCCCAGCACCACTTACTGAAGACATTGTCTTTATCCCATTGTGTATTCTTGCCTTCTTTGTCACAGATAAACTGACCATATACATTTGTTTTTTTAGGCTATTTTGTTCTATTGATCTATGTGTCTGACTGTATACCAGTATGATGCTGGTATGATTATTCTAGCCTTATAGTGTAATTTGGTAAGAGGTAGTGTGATAGCTCCATTTTTGTTCTTTTTCATGATTGCTGAGGCTATTTTGGATCTTTTGTGATTCCATATATAAGTTTTTAGATTATTTATTCTAATTCTGCGAAACATACCATTGGTATCTGTATAGGAAACTGCATAGTTATGAGTAGTATGAATATTTTAACAATGTTAATTTTTGTTATCATTGAGCATAGCATATCTTTTTATTTATTTGTATTTTCTTCAATTCCTTTCTTCAACCTGCTATGATTTATTTGAGTACAGGTCTTTTGCCTCCTTAGTTAAATTTATTGTTTGATACTCTATATTTTTATAAAATTATAAATATGGTTCTTTATTTAATTTCTGTTTGTGGTGGTTCATCATTGGCACATTAAAATGCAACCTATTTCTGAATATTGATTTTATATATTGCTACTTTACTATATTCACTTCTCAGTAATAATAGTTTTTGGTGAGCTATTTCTGGTTCTTTTTCTATAACATGTCATCTACAAATAATTATAGTTTTACATTTTTCTTTCCATTTGAATACATTTCATTTCTTTTTTTTTTTTATATTTGATTGTTGTGGCTAGGACTTCTTATACTGTATTGAACAAAAGTTGTGAAAGTGGACATTTTTGTCTTATTTCTGATCTTAAGGGAAAAATCCTTTAGCTGTTCACCATGAATATGATGTTAAGTGTGGAATTGTTATATACTTGCTTTATTATGTTGAGGCATGTAACTTCTATTTCTAGTTTGCTAAGAATTTTTATCAAAAATGGATGCTAGATTTTGTCAAATGTTTTTTCTTCATTTTTATATAGTTATATGATTTTTATCATTGATTTTATTTGATTTATCATGATCATTTATTTGTAAATTTCAAGTAACATTGCATCCCAGCAATAAATTCCATTGATGGTAGTGTATGATATTTTTAATGTATTGCTAAATTCGATTTTCTAATGTTTGTTGATTATTTTAGGTTTATGATCATCAGTGATATTAGCTTATAATATTCTTTTCTTGAAATCTCTTTAGTTTTACAATCAAGCTAATAGTTGCCTCATAAAATGAGCTTGAAAGACTTCATTCAAAAAAAATTGTAATAGTTTTGAGAAGCATTGGTGTTAACTCTGAATGTTTGGTAAAATTTTCCTGTGAAGTCATCCAGTTCAGGACTGTCATGTTTTGGGAATGTTTTTGATTAGTGATTTGATTTTGTTAGTAATAATGGACTTGTTTATAGTTTCTTTTTCTTTTTTATTCAATTTGGGAAGAGTGTACATTTCTAAAAATATATATCCACTTCTTTCAGATTGCCCAATTTGTTGGCCTATACTAATTGTTTGTAGTATTTTCTCATAATCCATTGTGTTTCTGTGGTGTCACTTTTCTTCTTTCATCCCTGATTTTATTTGGGTTTTCTCTCTTTTTGCTTTTTAAAATGAACTTAGTTAAAGGTTTATCAATCTTGTTTATCTTCTCAAAAAAATCAGGTTTTGGTTTTATTAAACTGCTGTATTTTTAAAATTTCATTTTGCTTATCACTACTCTGATCTTTAGTGTTTCCTTCCTTCTATTGACTTTGGATTTTGTTGTTCTTTCTTTCTGGTTTCTTTAGGCATAACATTAGATAGTTTATTTGAAAGTGTTCTTGGTTCTGGAGTTGGGCCTGTATTGCTGTGAATTTCCCTCTTAGAACTGCTTTTTGTTTTATAGCATAGATTTTTGGGTTGCTGCATTTTCATTATACTTGTCTCAAGGTGTTTTGATTTCTTGCTCAATCTTCTGTTAACCCAGTCATTGTTTAGTAACATGTGGTTTAGCTTTCATGTGCTTGCTTTTGTCTTCTTTTAATTAATTTCTAGTTTCATGCCAATGTAATTGAAAAATATACTTGATGTGATTTCAGTCTTCTTAAATTTATTGATACTTATTTTATGGCCTAACATGCTGTCTATCTTTAAAAAAATATTTTTTATGTGCTTGAAAAGAAAGTATATTCTGCTGCTTAGGGTAAAATACTCTAAAATTTAATGAAATCCCTCTTGTCTAATGTGTCATTTAAAGCATCTGTGTCCATGTTGATTTTATTTTTGAATTATCTATTTTTTGGAAACAGTAGGGTGTTAAAATCCCCTACGATTACTATATTTCTGTTGACCTCTTTCCCCTAAGTCTGTAAATATTTGTGTAAATTTAGGTGCTTCTGCAATGGGCATATATCCTCCTATTGGATCAATCCCTTTATTATTATGTCATACCTGTTATCTCTTCTTCTAGCATTTATTTTAAAGTCTATTTATTCTGCTGTAGGTATTGATATGTAAGCTCTTTGGTTGTTTGTTTTCATTTGAATAAACTATATTTTTCCATGTTTACTTTCAGTCTGTATATGTCAGTCTGAAGTGGGTATCTTGTAAGCATCATTTGTATAAGTCTTATTCTCTTATCCATTCAGCCACCCTGTGAATTTTGGAGTATTTAATCCATTACATATAAAGTAATTATTTATAGGTATGTAGTTCTTGTCATTTTATTATTCAGATTTTTCCTTCTTAAAGAAGTCCCTTTAATATTTCTTGTGATACTATTTCAATGGTGATAAACTTTTTTAGTTTTTTCTTATCTGGGAAGCTCTTTTTTTCACCTTCAATTCTCAATACTAGCTTTGCTTGGGAGAGTAATTTTGGTTGTAGATCCTTGCTTTTCATCACTTCCAAAATTTCTTGTCAATTCTTTCCAGTCTTCAAAGTTTCTTTTGAGAAATCTGACAGAATTATGGGAGCTACCTTGTAGGTAACTGCTTTTATCTTGCTGTTTTTAAGGTTCTTGCTTTGTCTTTTACTTTTGGTATTTTAATTATGATGTGTCTTAGTGTGGGCTTTTTTTTTTGACCCTGCAATTTCTGGGCTTTTCTGTCAATTTTCTTGGCTAGGTTTGGGGAAGTTTTCAGTTACTATTTATTCAACACATTTGCAATCACTTTCTGTCATTCTTTTGCTACTGATATCTCTATGAAGGAGGTGTTATTACTTTAGATGTTCTCCTAGAAGTCCATTAAACTATTCATGTTTTAAAACTATTTTTAGACTTGGAAGATAGCTGGGTTTCTGGCTGGATATTTTCTGGAACAGTCTGAGCTGAGCAGGTTAATTGCCTCTTTAGAGTACTACATAGAAATAGAGAAAATAGATCTAAGATGGCACAGGAGTAAGTGGAACTACACCAATCTCCTCCTAGAATCAATACAGAATTGCAACCTAATTGAAGAGAAATCACCTGGAATAGCCAACACAGCATCAGTTGGAGAGAAGCCTTATTGCCATAGATAGAACAAAAGAGGCTGCTTCATCACAACATGACTAGTAGGAAGTGTCTGGTAGGAAATGTGGAGAGGGCTACCTGGGCTCCCATGGGTAGCAGCTGAAGGGAGAGGAAAACATCTCAGCAGCTGGGAGTTCCACCTGAGAAAGATATGGTCTAAGCCCCCAGCTGGGCTTCCCAGCCTACAGCAACAAAACTGAGAGTAAAACATCATCCAGCTGTGAGAAGAGAAAAGCTGTGGGGTTTTGTCAGCCTGAGACAGCTAAAGACACAGAGAATTCCTAAAGGGACTATGCATGAGAATACATTGGCACTTACTTACCCTGGGGTCTAGCAGAGGGAGCGCAAAGTGGAATAGAGATGCTTAAGGAGAGTTTGGGGTGGTGGCTTTGAGAAGAGAAATGAGGGAGCAGCCAATGGGGTCAGAGTGCTCACTTATCCCATATATTGCATGCAGTTTAATCTTCTTCAAGTGGTGTCATCCTGAGGGGAAGTGATAATCCCCATCCATAGGAATTATTTTGGCCTTCCCAATGGTGCCCAAGCCAGACGGCTGATCATAGATTGAAATGATAAACAAATGAGAGACACAGAAAAAGATAGTGGATCTTTGGTAGTCTCCAACAGGCTGACTAGGCCCAGACTGGGACATGATCTGACATCCCCAGGGGAGGAGGACCCAGGAAGTAAAGTAAGCACAAACCTACATGATAGAAGATTACACCACAAACACAGGAAGTAAAAACAGACCAATCCCAAGAAGCATAAACAAACAAGAGTTACCTAAAATAGGGAGAAAAAGAAACAACCCTCCATCAAAAGGAAAGGAAGAGCCCCCAGAAAGAGTACTAAATGAAGTAGAGGTAAGAAAACTATCAGACAATCAAACCCTATGATTATAGAGAAGTTCAATGAGCTCAGTGAGCTCAAAGAAAACTACAAACAACTACAGGGGCACTATGAAGAATTCTAGGGAAGCTACAAGGAACTTAACAAGAACTATACTAGCATTAAAAATATATATATAAACTATTAATAAAAACCAGTAGGAAATGAAAAATGGAATTTCCACATTGAAGAACATGGTAGAAGGAATCAAAAGCAGGCTAGTGAAAGCAGAGGATCAGATCAGTGAGCTGGAAAACAACGTAGAAAAAATTCCCAGGCAGTGCAACAAAATGAAAAAAGACTGACAAAGAATGAAGAGGTATTAAGAGAGCTGCAGAACAACATGAAACATATTATAAGACTACCAGAAAGAGAAGAGGAATAAGGGATAGAAAACCTGTTTGAAAAAGCATTGAGATAAAACTTCCCTAACATGAGGGGAAAAAATGTTACATAAGTTCAGGAAGAACAGAGGATCCCAATGAAGATGAATCCAAACAGGCTTACTCTAAGAAACATCATAATTAAAATGGCAAATTTCAATGACAAAGAGATAATCCTAAAGGCAGCAAGAAAAAATCAACTAATAATATACAAGACATCTCTGATAAGATTATTAGGTGATTTCTCAACAGAAACCCTACAAGCCAGAAAGGATTAGCAAGAATTGTCACAAGTGGTGGAAAACGAAGGCCTACAACCAACACTACTCTACCCATGAAGGCTCTCTTTCAAAATGGAAGGTAAAATAAGGAGTTTCCCAGACAAGAGAAGGCTAAAAGACTACATCTTTACAAAGCCAGCATTTCATGACATGCTAAAAGATCTGCTATATGAAGATGAAGAAACAGAGAGAGAGACAGAGAGGAACACAGGTACGAAGGGGAAAATGACAATGAAAATGTACCTACCAATAACCTTAAATGTAAATTGATTAAATATACCAATCAGCCCTGGCTAGTAGCACAGTGGATAATGCGCTGGCCTGCAAACCCAAAGGTCGCTGGTTCAATTCCCCAGTCAGGACACATAACCAGATTGCAAGCCAGGTCTCCAGCCAGGTCCATGGCTGGAGGCATGTGAAAGGCAACCATACATTGACATTTTTCTCCCTCTCTACCTCTCTCCCTTTCTCTCTTTCTGGAAATAATAAATAAAATCTTTTAAAATAATATACCCATCAAGACATACAGCAGCTGTATGGATAAGAAAACATGACCCATATATATGCTGTCTGCAATAGATCTACCTCAGAACAAAAAAATCTATACAGAATGAAAGTGAAGGGAAGGAAAAAAAATATTTCAAGCAATGGAAATGGACAAAAGGCTGGGGTAGCAATACTAATATTAGACAAAATAAGAAGGACATTTCATAATACTCAAGGAAACAATTCCTTAACAGGATATAAGCCTTGTAAACATATATGCACCCAACATAGAAGCACCCAAATATATAATAAATCTTGGAGGCCTTCAAGAAGGATATTGATGGAAATACACTTATAGTAGAGAGTTTTAACACCCCATCATCAACAATGGACAGATATTCAAAGCAAAGAAACATAAAGGATACTGTGGCATTGAACAACACTCTAGATCAAATGAACTTAATTGCTATATACAGAACTTTTCACCCAAAGAAGCAAAATACACATTCTTTTTAAATGCACATGAAGCTTTCTCAAAGATAGACCACATGGTAGGACACAAAACAATCCTCAACAAATTCAATAAAATTAAAGTAATACTTAGCATCTTCTCAGATCACAATAACAGAAAATCTAGGTTTAAACAACTAGAAACCAACCTCAAGGGGAAAAAAAAAACTAAAAATATTTAAATTCGTAGAGACTGAATAACATGCCATTAAATAATGAATGGGTTAACAATGACATCAAGGAAAAAATCAAAAAGTTTCTAGAAACAAATGAAAATGAACCACAATAACCCAGAACCTATGATATACAGCAAAGACAGCCCTGAGAGGGAAGGTCACAGCAATACAGGCCTACCTAAAAAGGATAGAAGAATCTCAAGTAAACAACCTAACCATAAAGCTACAAGAACTAGAGGAAGAACAACAAACAAAGCCCAGAGCAAGGAGAAGGAAGGAAATAATCAAGATCAGAGCAGAATTAAATGGTATAGAGACTAAAAGAATAATCCAAATGATCAATAAATCTAGAAGCTGATTCTTTGAAAAGATAAAAAATATAATAAGTCTTTCATCAGATTCCCCAAGAAAATAAATAAATAAATAAAGGGGACCCAAATAAATAAAATCAGAAACAGAAGTGGAGAAATCACAACTGATACCATGGAAATACAAAGGATTGTAAGAATCTCTATGAACAACTATATGACAAGAAATCTGACAACCTGATTGAAATGAACAAATTTTTGGAAACATATATTCTTCCAAAACTGAATCAAGGAAAAGCAGAAAGCCTGAATAGACCAATAACAACTAATGAAATTGAAGTGGTAATCAAAAAACTCCAAACACACAAAAGCCCTGGAGTGGATGGCTACACAGGTAAATTTTATCACTTAGGGAAAAGCAGGGTAAAGCTCCTATCCTTCTCAACTTTTTGAAAAAAAAAAAAAACACAAAGAAGGAAAACTTTCATTCTCTTTCTATGAGACCAATATTATTCTAATCTCAAAACCAGGTCAAGACATAACAAAGAAAGAAAACTATAGGCCAATATCACTGCTAAACATAGATGTTAAAATCCTCAACAAAACATTGGCAAGTTAGATCCAGAAGTTCATTAAAAGGATTCTACACCATGATCAAATTGAATTCATCATGCAAGGATGGTATGACACTTGCAAGTCAGGAAACATAATACACCACATAAACAAAATGAAAGACCAAAACCATAAGATCATATCACTATATGCTAAAAAAGCATTTGATAAAGCATAATACTCTTTTATGATAAAAATGCTCAGTAAAGTAGGAATAGAGGCAGCATACCTCAACATAATAAAGGCCATGTATAAGAAACTTGCAGCCAACATAACACTCAATTTGCAAAAACTAAATATTTTCTCCAAAGAATAGAACCAAGACAAGGGTTCCCACTTTATCCACTTATATTTAACAGAGTTTTGGAAATTCTAACCATAGCAATCAGACAAGTAAAAGGAATCAAAGACATCCAAACTGGAAAGGAGGAAGTAAAACTTTCATTATTTGCAGATGACATGATAGTGTAGATTAAAAGAACGCTATAGACTCCATCAAAAACTACTATACCTAATAAGTAAATTTGGCAAAATAGCTGGATATAAAGTCAATATCCAGAAATCAAAGGCATTTCTGTACACCAATAATGAATCATCAGTGATAGAAGGTAGAAAACAAATCCATTCACTATAGCAACAAGAAAAGTAAAGTACCTAGGGATAAACTTAACCAAGGAGGTAAAAGACCTATACTCAGAAAACTACAGAACACTGAAGAAGGAAATTAAGGAAGATATAAATAAATGGAAGCCTATACTATGTTCATGGGTGGGAAGAATTAAAATGTCCATACTACACCTTTAAAATGTCCATACTACCCAAAGCAATTTATAGATTCAACACAATCCTTATTAAAATACCAATGACATATTTCACAGATATAGAAAAAATACTTCAAAATTTATATGGAGCCAGAAGTGAACATGAATAACCACAACAATGTTGAGAAAGAAGAACAAGGGAGGAGGAATCACAATACCAGATATCAAACTGTAGTATAAGACCACTGTAATCAAAACAGTCTGGTACTGGCATAAGAATAGACACATGAATCAATGGAGCAGAATAGAGAACCCAGAAATAAACAGAGGACTCTTTGGTCAACTAATTTTCAACAAAGGAGAAAGAAGCATAAAATGGAGGGAAAATAGCCTCTTCAATAAGTGGTGTTGGGAGAACTGGATAGGGACATGCAAAAAATATATAGCTAGACCACCAACTAACACCATACACCAGAATAAACTCAACATGGATAAAATACTTAAATATAGGCCATGCCACCATAAAAGTCCTAGAGGAAAACCTAGGCAGTAAAATTGCAAATATCCGATGCAGCAATATTTTCACTGATATTTCTCCTAGGGTAAGGGAAATGAACAAATAAACAAGTGAAACTACATTAAACTAAAAGTTTCTGTTCAGCTAAAGAAAACATTGGCAAAATGAAAATGGAACCAGCTGTATAGAAGAACATATTTGCCAATGACACCTCAGACAAGGGTTAGATCTCCAAAATATATAAAGAACTTACATGACTCAATACCAGGAAGATAGACGATTCAATTAAAAATGGGCAAAGGACCTGATATGACACTTTTCTGAGGTGACAAAGGGCCTATACACATATGAAAGAATGCTCAACATCACTAGCCATCAGAGAGATACAAATTTAAAACCACAATGTGATACCACTTCACACCTGTCAGAATGGTCATCATTCAAATACCAACACACAAGTGCTGGCAAGGATGCAGAGAAAAGGAAACCCCGGTTCATTGTTGGTGGGAATGCAGACTGGTGTAGCCATAATGAAAAAACAGTATGGAATTTCCTCAAAAAACTAAAATTAGAACTGCCTTTCGATTCAGTGAATCCCTACTAAGATTGTACCTGAAGAATCCTGAAACACCAATTAAGAACCTATTCACCCCTATGTTCATAGCAGCACTATTTACAATATTCAAATGCCGGAAAACACCATAAATGCCTGTGGATCAAAAACCTTCGGTACATTTACACAATGAAATACTGCACAGTAGAAAAGAAGAAGGAACTTTTACCTTTTGCAACAGCATGGTTGGAACTGGAGAGTATTACGCTTAGTAAAATAAACCAGGCAGTGAGGGAGAATTCACTATGATCTCACCTAATACAGGAGACCAATGAACAAAACAAACAAGCAAGCAAAATAGAACCAAGGCATGGAAACAAGAAACAGACTGACAGTGTGCAGATGGAAGGGGGGGGGGGAGGAGAAAGGGAGAAAGTTGGGGAATAGTTTAGTCAAGAAAACTAGTAAAAATGACCCAAGTACATGGACAACATTTGGGGATTGGCTGTGGGGGAGGATGTGGAGGGTTGGGCAGGGGAGAGCAATGGGGGGAAATGGGATATATGTAGTACAATAACAATAAATTTAAAAAAAAAGAAAAACTTTTTTTTGCTCTTTTGATTGAATGTGTTTTGCAACCTTGCCTTCCATCTTGCTGATTTAATATTGTGTTTCATCTTTTCTGCTATTGAGTCCCAAAATTTATACTTCATTTTAGTCATTGTATTCTTCATTTGTGGCTGGCTCTTCTTTTATGTTTTCTATCTCTCAGTTGAAGTTCTCATTCATTTTATTTATTTTACCCTAACTTTTGTGAGCGTCTTCACAACTAGTGTTTTGATTTCTGTATCTGGTAGATTGCTTGTCTCCATTTTGATTAGTTCTTTTTTTCTGGAGTTTTGTGCTGTTCTCTCTTTTAGCACATGTTTTTGTCTCCTTTTTTTCATTCCTTCCATGTGTTTGTTTTTACATACTAGGTAAATATTCCAAGTCTCCCAGTCTTGACAGGGTTACTTATATAGTATGTATCCTGTGGGGCCTAGTGTTACAGTCTTTGTAGTCACCTGAGCCAAGGTGTCACCTGTATGGGTTGTGTTTGCCCTCTATTGTCATTGAGCTTTGATTGCTTTTGGCACATCAACAAGTGGGATTTGCCTTCAGGCTGACTGGCTATGAGAACTGGCAGTGACTATAGCAGGTGATTCATTCTTTGCTGTCATAAGGCTCTAGTACCTTCTGGGTTCACATTTGGGTGTGTCATTTGTGGTGCTAATTCATTGGTGTTTTGATGTGATCTGAAGCTGGTCACTAGATGGTCACTAGACCTTTTCAGAGGAGTTCCAGTCAGAGGCTAGGTCAGTCATTGCCCGTCCCCAGCACAGGGACACCCAGTAACATGTACAAAATGATCTGCAGTTGACAGCTACCTGTGAGTGACTTGAAGACAACCAGAGGGAGGCCATGCTTCAAACTGAGTCCTGCTGCCACTAGTACCATGATGAGTGTCACTTAGCAAGAAGTAAAGAGCATGTGAAGGATAGCCACCAGTAACTTGGGGTTTGTACAATTTTTGGATATTTTGGGTAGTCTACAACATGGGACAAGCCTGGGCACATGCTATGGGCAAACACTGAAAGAGGTTAGAGGCTGTTTATAAATTGGCTGGGTGTGTTCTCAGGGAGTGACCAGGGTGGAGCTAAAGGTGTTGGGCTCCCATTTGGTGCCCACCTATGGCTGCAGGCTGAATGGCAGGAAGGTTCAACAAAAGGATAATGGCACTTCCTGCTTTGTGTGTGGAGAGATATCTCAAAAAGAAGCTATGACACCTGACTATACTTTTGTCCTAGCCAGAGTTGCCCCTTCACACCTCACCTTGAAGTCAGAAAAGCTAGTTTCTCCTCATTTGTCTCTGGTGCTTTTCAAGCTGCTGCCTGAGTTCTATATCTCAGAGTCCATCAACAACTAAGTGCACAGGACCTTTCAGATAACACCCAGAAAAAAAAAAAAAAAGAAGAAGAAAAGAAAGAGTAGCACCTGGGGCTCAAGAAGCTCTCCATTTCACCTGACAATATTTGCTAATTTTTAAAGCCAGATGCTGTGGGGACTCCTGTTCCTTGGGGAGCACAATGTGGGGCTGGGGCACTTGCTTTTCAGAGGACAACTCTGCAGCTGAGATATTTTTTCCAATTCTTTCAAAACTTTTTATTGAAATTACTAGGGTAACATTGGTTAAGAAGATTATATAGTTTTAATTGTACAAATCTATAATATTTCATATGTATATTGTATTGTGTGTGCATCACCCAAAATCTAGTCTCCCTCCTAGTCTCCTTCAGTCACCATTTATCTCCCCTTTATCCTTTTCTACCACCCCCACTCCTCTTTCCCCCTGGTAATCACCATTCTGGTGTCTGTGTCTATGAGTGTGTGGGGATTTTTTTTTTTTTTTTTTTGCTCACTCTCTTCATCTTTTTCACCCAGCCCCCCATACCCTGTTCTTGGATGGGAGTCCATGTGTTCTCTGTTATCTGTGAGCCTGTTTCTATTTTTCTTGTTTATTTATTTTGTTTATTAGATTCCACATATAAGTGGAATTGACTGGTATTTGTCTCTTGTGCCCTTCATGCCAGTCTCAATGAGGCTCATTCTTTATATCTTTAGTTATAGGAGGTCTGTTCCTGTAACTGAAGACTAGTCTTCAGATGGCTCTCTAGGATGATTGTTACGTAACTTAGTTGTAATTTAGCTCTGGTTGTGGGAGGAGGTGAGTGCAGTGCTTACCCACTCTGCCATCTTGATTGGAAGTAGAGTGAAAAAGAGTATTTTATGGTAGAGAGCCACTTGAGAAATGGTGGTTACAAGAAATTTTCAAAAAATCCTGAACTAAAACTACTATTGCAACTTAAAATTTAAATATTATTTTAAATGTTAAAAATGCATAAGAAAGTTACAGTAGTTTTCCTACATATTTTATCATAAAAATCATTAAAAATGGAACACAGCTGATGAGAATGTGGATAAAAGACAACCCTAGTGCACTGTTGATGGACATGCAGACTGTAGCCATCGTGGAAAAGAATATGGAGTTTCTTCACAAAATTAAAAATGAAACTTCCTTTTCATCCATTGATTCCACTGTTGTGAATATATCCAAAGAATTCCAAAACACCAGTTTGATAGAATATATGCACCCCTAGGTTTAGAGCAGCACTATTTACAATGGTGAAGAACTGGAAACAACCTAAGTAGATGAGAGGATAGGACAGCTATAATACATTTACACAATGGAAAACTACACAGCAATAAAAAAAACTCTTTTGTGACAGCATGGATGGAACTGGAGAGTATTATGCTTAGTGAAATAATCCAGGCCATGAAGGACAAATGCCATATGATCTCACTTATAACTAGAGACTAAATAAACAGAAAAATAGAATCAGAGACACAGAAACAAGGAACAAACTGATCACTCTAATAGCAGAGTGAGGATGTTAAGACTGCTTGAAAGAGGATGAAGGAATTAGACAAAAAACATATATGCATTGCCCATGGGCATGAACAATGATGTAGGAACTGACTGTAGGAAAGAGGGGCAAAGGGGGAAGTTGGGGACAACTGTAATAGCATAAACAACAAAAAAATAAAATAAAACATATTACAGTTTGAATTAACTTGAAATTTATAAAAAACATTTTGGTAAATTTTCATATGTGCTTATAATATGCTGGAAAATAAATTATATGCCATTTGTTTATTAGGAGTACCCTTATGTTTTCAAGTTTCAATTGACAGTCTCTTTTAGTGATATACAGTCAGGAAAAAGAAAACTCTTTGGAAAGCAGAGAATTAAAATTAATATGCTGCTTTTAGATACTATGTATCTAGTCTTGCTATTTAGTGTATTACAGTGAAATTAAGAATAGAACCATGAGCTTAGTACAAAAGTAATACATTTTTAAAAGATTTTATTCATTATGTTCAGAGAGAAGGGCAGGAAGGGAGGAAGAAAGTGAAAGAAACGTCAATGTATGGTTGCCTTTCACCTGTCTCCATCTGGGGACCTGGCTGGAGGCCTGGCTTGCAACCTGATTATGTGCTCTGACTGGGAATTGAACCAGGGAAGCTTGAGTTCACAGGCTGGCACCAATCCACTGAGCCACACGAGCCAGAGCCTAAAATTAATGTCTTTAAAAATCCTCCCCCAAAGTTTACTGATTTTAGAGAGGAAGAAAGCTGGGGAAGAGAAACAGACATGTGAGTTGCCTCCCATAATTGTCCCAATTAGGGATCAACCCCATAATCTTTTGGTGTAAGGGACAATGCTCCAATGAACTGAGCCACCCGCCTAGGGCATAGTACACAAATTTTTTGAAGAAATTACAGGACATGCATTTTTTTTTAAATTATTTTTAGAGAGAAAGGGAGGAAAAAGAGAGGAAGAGAAACAGCAATGTATGGTTGCCTCTCATGTGCCCCCAGCTGGGGCCCTAGTCCACACCCCAGACATGTGCTCTGCCTGGGAATTGAACTGGTGACCCTTTGGTTCCAAGGCTGACACTCAATCCACTGAACCACACCAGCCAGGGCAGGACATGCATTTTTAAATAGCACTCTGTAAAACTCTTGCTGGGAATGTGTGAGGCAAGAATAATATAAGGCCTTCCCCTCAAAGGGTTACATTCTACTATGAGAACAAACCTGTACACACAAAAACTAAGTGAAGATTCACCAATAGAAGTTGAATAGAGAAACATTAAGGGCTACTTTAGGAAAGAGTATGTTATTCTTTTTACCAAGAATATTTTGACTTATGGTAGAGTCCCCAAATTAGATAATGAATTTCTTTTTAAAAAGCAGTGATTTTAATGACAGGAGAAAATGAGTCCAAGGATAAAATATTAAAGAACACCAACATTTTAGAAGGTTAAAAGGAGAAAAAACAGAGTAATATAGAATAAACAGTAAGAAAAAATGACGAGGCCCAAGATAAAAATAATTTATAGAAAAGGTGCTATTCAACCAAAATTCCTAGGGAGACATTTAGGAAGATGAAGTCTATGGTAAAACCATTGCATTTTTCAATTCAAAAAATGGTGATGCTTTATTCAGTCAGTAAAGTGAATATGGTCAGAATGGATTTCAAGTTATTGAATAATGTTTATAGACTCTTAAAATAGAATTTATTTATTAAATTGTTATAAAAGAATAGCAGTAGTGGGGAGGAGTATTACTTGAGGAGGCCTGAGAATTTTTTCTAAATAAAAATTTAGACAGCCCTGGCTGGTGGCACAGTGGATAAGGAGCCAGCCTGCAAATCCAAAGGTTGCTGGTTCGATTCCCCAGCCAGGGCACATAACCAGGTTGCAAGCCAGTTCTCCAGCCAGGTCTGTATCCCTATACTTAATTTTTCTATGCTGCTTTTAAGCTTCATCTCCAAAATCAGATGTATCAGAGATCTCAAAAGCCACTGTGAATCTTTGAAAATTACAGAAGTCTCTGTTATACTACTTTACATTTTAGTCCATTTTTTTTCAGTCAATTCAAGCACAAGGCAAATTATAATAGCATCTGGGTACTTACTGCTACTGCAAAAATTTCACCTTGATGGTACTTGTTAATCATACATTCTTTTTTTCTTTTTAGTTTTAGAAGGTAAGTGATAATTGTATATCCCCTTTTCTTCTCCCTGTTGTTCTTTTGCATAACATCATTGCTCATCTTGCAGGGTTGAGGTGATTACATGGCAAGATGAATTATGTGCAGGAGCACCTACTCTGGCTATATAACAACTCTATCTCTTTGCAGACTACTTGACTTTTCTTCATGAGGCTATAACTATAATATAGGTCATTTATTAGAGTTTACCACTATTAGAAAATCAATTTTACTATACTATATAGAGAAGGATGTTAACAGCTATGAACAGAATAATTTCTAAGGAAAATTGTTCACTTAAACATATTAGGGATATAAAAGTTCTTTTCTCAGAAAAGTAACAGCATCTATTTGTCCCTTTATAGCAACTTTCTGCTATTCTCATTTTTTTCAATATCCCCTCCCTACCATACCTTTTTTCAAAATATATATTGAGCACTTACTCCTACCAATCACTCTAGTAAACAAGTGAATAAGTAAAAAAAACCCTTAAGGTTTTTTTTAAGATTGATAAAATCCACCTGTAGAATGAATTGGTAATATTTATTAGAGTTTCAAATGGGATGTTTGCAAAGTTAAATTCCCATTAATCATTCTTTTGATAGTAAATGAAAATATTTTTCTCTGTAAATTAATAAGTAGGCAAATAGGTATTATGGTTATACATTTAAGTTTAAGACTGATTAATTAGTACCATAAATTAAATGAATTTTGGGACTCAATCATCTACATATGAGGTCTGTCCAGAAAGCCACATAATATGAAAAATAGAGATTTATTGAAGAAGATTCAAGACACAAGAAACATTGTATATAGGACAATGATGCCTTAGTCCCCTTCAAAGTAGATACATTGGGATGTCACAGAGATATTCCAAATACCATCAACTGCCCCCATCATATTTTCCTGCCCCCATCATATTTTCCTGAATCTCATTGACAACCTTTTTATTCAAAGGTGACTTTAGTTTGGGGAAAAGCTACAAGTCACAGAGTGCCAAATCTAAACTGTAGGAGAGCTGAGTCACCTGGGAGATGTGATGCTTTGTGGAAAAACTCTGCACCAGACATGATGCATGAAAGGGCAATTTGCAATGGAGCTGCCAATCACCAGATTCTAAAGCTGCAGCCTTCTGAGTCATCTCAATCATTTCCATGGAGGAATGTTCAAGCTTAATACAAAATCTGATGCAGATTCTTTGCTCTACCAGCTCAGTCATTTTGAATGCAACGGCCACACAGTACACATATTCACTCAACAGCCCCTACCACCCCACTGACTAGTACAGTAAAGCTGTCATTGTTCACGCATGCACATTTCAGTCCACTCTCCTTGGCTGCCAGGTTATGTCAATGTTGCACAAATCATTCTCATTGTACCAACAATGGCTAGATTATTTCCAGACCTTGTTTTGCTATGTATACTATATATAAAGCAAGGATAATTAAAGAGAGTTTTAAGAAGTGATGAGGTATTTTCAGAGTTCAGAGGGTAAGCAAGGCTTGACAATGCGTCCAGGATTTAGGAAGAGTATAGTTATTACTCCCTGGTGTCCTGACAAAGCAAGATAAGGCAGCTACTACAGGAAGTTCAGTGTACCAAAATCATGGCTCACCCACATAACACTGTGATGTTTGATACAAGTCAGACAGCACTATCTTATGATTACTGGCTGTGGGGGAAGTCTAAAGGAAATAAATAAAGCCTCTCTTTTTCTCCACCCTCCTATCTTCTGCTGAAGCCTCCTCCCACCAGTCCCTGACACATAGTCCTTAGATATTGGTGAGCCCCCTGAGCAATACAACAGGAAGGGGAGGGTGGAGAGTTGAACTAGAGGCTCACACAGAGGTTACTTAAAAACACTCTTACTTTGTTGCAAAGGGCACATTTCCAATGTTGAAAATATTAAATTCTAGATTTGATGTGGAACTACTTGGCCAGTGCTTTGGTTGATACTCCTGTACACTGTAAGTCAGTGATGAAAAGTAAATAAGGACTGCTTTACCAGAAACCCTGCAATCAAAATGTAAAGATATTCTTTTACATTTGAAAATTGTAGGCATTGGAGTTTGGCAAGAGGAGGAATAAATCTCCATAGGCCAATCCTTAGATGCAGATAAGAACACATTTAGAATCATTTTTCTTGAGAGATATATTGGAAAGGGGAATTTAAAAAGAAAAATATACTAACCATGACTGTATCAATGAGTTTAACTTAGAGCCAGAGTCCTTATTTTCTAACTACTTTTATTTATTTATTTAAAAGATTGTATTTATTATCTTTAGAGAGAGAAGAAAGGAGAGAGACAGAGAGGGAGAAAGACATCAAGGTGTGTTTGCCTTTCACCTGCCTCCAGCTACAGACCTGGCTGGAGACCTGGCTTACAACCTGGTTATGTGCCCTGGCTGGGAATAGAACAAGTGACTTTGGGTTTGCAGGTTGACCATTTATCCACTGTGCCACCACCCAGGGCTCTAACTACTTTCAGTCACCCTTTTGGCATCACTGACATGCTATGATGTGTGGGCAGAGTGCTTGCAAAAATAATATAGGCAGTAACTAATTTTTCTGATTCAAATAAGAATGTGATGTAGTAATGTTTCTAACAGTTTACTTTCTGGAGATAGGAAATCATCTCATTCTTGCTACTGGGTTATTTTTAATAATATTATTTCTCATAGGAGCTCCAAAATATATTTCTCAATTTTAAAATAAGCAGAACTAAAAGGACTTTGTAAATTTTTCCTCATGCTTCATTGGTGTTTGATCACTTAGAGTGTAGTTTGTATGATAGCCCATAGGCCAGATGTTGTCCACAGTCACTTGCTTGTGTAAATATATTTTACTGGACACAGCCACAGTCATTGGTTTACATATTAGCTGCAACTCTCACGCTGCACTGGCAGAGTTGAGTAGTTGTGACAAGTAAGCGTAGTATAGTCCCCAAATCTAAAATCATTAGTTCCTGGTTACCAAAAAAAGGAGACTCATACTGTATCTTTAGACTGTAGATCATAGATAAAGGCAAAACAGTAAAGGCTTAGCTACTGTAGCGCTGTCTGAGGGGATTGCAGTCACATCCAGAGCACACTCAGAATTCTGGTTCACATTTCGAACAGCAATATTATTATTGTTGACTCACAAAAACCTGATGCATTAATAACTATTATATAATTGATAATAGTACAGTATTATTAAATAAAATGAGTTATTTTAAGAATGATAGCTTACATGTAATGCATTTACTAATAGTTTATTCTTAAATCCATCTTTGAGTGCATATAGGTACTAGTACCTGGGGATATATAAATGGAACACACACACAACTCTATTCCTCAGTATGTTTACCTCCTTGGAGAGAGAGGTGGATAAACAAATGAAAACTGAAAACTGTGATTAACTGCTGTGATAAAGATGTTACAAAGAGTTATATAAGCCCATATGGCCTTAACTTACCCTACTTGGGACAGTGAGTCAGGGTGGGGAATGAGAGTCAGCAAGTGTTTGTATCTAAGTTTTCAAAGAGGATGGTTCTTAATTATGTTTCATGCCTTTTTCAGTATGTGGATAGTATTGTATACATTTCAAGAACACATATCGTTCTTTAGTACAATACCATTGGTGGGTTCCAATACACTCATTGTCAGTTGAAATCCCAGTATCATAGTACATGTCAACATGACTGGGCCATGGGGTGCACAGATATTTGGTCAAAAATGGTTTTATTTATAGATAGCTTCTGTTGTTTCTGTTTTCCCAGAGAACCCTAACTAATACATACAGTTAATGGTATTTGGCTTTTGAATGTGTTAGATCTGACCATTCATGTGTGCCATGAATCTTGTTGCTCCATATTGCACATGTTCCCAGAGAAAGCAGATGAAATTAAGACTGAAGTTAGTTTAAAGCTATTCCTTTATAGGAAAACTCTTCATTAGCAACATGAAGATACTGTGTTCCTTATGATCAATATGAAACCCAAGTAGAGAAAATAATGTTCTGATTGTAACCATCCCCTTCTATAGTATCATAGAATTTGTGATGTAGTTAGGTTTATTCCTTAGGTATTTAGACCAAATAATGAGCTTTAAATGTTAAAAATCCATACCATTTAGGCAGTATGCCAAGTATATATTTTTGAAAAAATTATGATGCAATTGCTAATTTCTCAGATTACTTGTTCCCACTTCTCATTTTCCTAGTTCTAGCAACCCTATAATTCTGGATCTCCTCTTTAATATTGTACCAATATTAGTGTGATATAGTGTGATAACTATTAGAAAATAATAATTAAAAATTAAAAATCCAAATTATTGCAGTTCATTTTAACAATATCCACAATACATAATACTCTGAGTTTACTAATACATACTTGGAAGAAAGAAGTGAAATAATTAATTTATTATTTCATAAAATAATGTTAATTTTATCATGTACATAAAAATGCATACTCAAACTAGTAGAATAACTAGAAAAGACAGTTACTGACTTACTATTCTATAACCATCATCTTCAATACAGGGAGGGGCAAAAGTAGATTTATAGTTGTTTGTATAAAAATAATACAATAGTTGATAAATAATAATACAATAATAAACCCTTGCATTTCACATAATCAAAACTGTAAACCTACTTTTCCTCCACCCTGTATGTGAAGTTAGACAAATCACACAAATATCAAAATCCAGTTTTTTACAACGTAATTCCACATATGGGCAGTTCTTGACTTCGTATGACTTTGTATAGCTAATATCTATTGTTTTAAAATATATTTTTTATTTATTATTTTTAGAGAGAGAGGAAGGGAGAGAGGCAGACAGGGAGAGAGACATCAATGTATGGTTGCCTTTCACCTGCCTCCAGCCACGGACCTAGCTGGAGACCTGGCTTGCAACTTGGCCATGTGCCCTGTCTGGGAATCGAACCAGTGACCCTTGGGTTCACAGGCCAGCACCTTATCCACTGTGCTGCCAGCTAGATCTATTGATTTTTATTATAACCACTAAAATTTTTGATAAGAAGTTCAACAGTGCAAGTTACAACTGAGTGTGTGTGTACAATTTTGTACTCTAGCTTTTAAGCAGATTATATTTTTGGATAACTTAAAACTTTAAAATTAAGTTGATTCCTAGGTACTTTATTTTTCTTGTTGCTATGGTAAATGGGATTTGTTTTTTTGCTTCTATTTCTGTCGTTTCATTATTGGTATACAAAAATGCTTTTGATTTCTGGATATTGACTTTATACCCAGCTACTTTGCTAAATTTGCTTATTAGGTCGAGTAAGTTTTTGGTGGAGCCAATCGGGTTTTGTAT
>PVIW01010830.1:0-41496 GCA_004026585.1 Noctilio leporinus
GATTTCCTTCTTCATTATTCTGTAGTTTTCTGAGTACAGGTCTTTTACCTCCTTGGTTAAGTTGATTCCTAGGTACTTTATTTTTCTTGTTGCTGTGGTAAATGGGATTTGTTTTTTCACTTCTATTTCTGTTGTTTCATTATTGGTATACAAAAATGCTTTTGATTTCTGGATATTGATTTTATACCCAGCTATTTTGTTAAATTTGCTTATTAGGTTGAGTAAGTTTTTGGTGGAGCCTATGGGGTTTTGTATGTACACTATCATATCATGTGCAAATAATGACAGTTTGACTTCCTTCTTTCCAATTTGGATACCTTTGATTCCTTTTTCTTCTCTGATGGCTATAGCTAGAACTTCCAAGACAATGTTGAATAGAAGTGGAGAAAGTGGACAGCGTTGTCTCATTCCTGATCTTAGGGGGAAAGTTTTCAGTTTTTGTCTGTTAAGTATGATGTTGGCTTCAGGTTTCTCATATATGACCTTTATGATGTTGAGGTATGCTCCCTCTATTCCCATTATGCTGAGGGTTTTTCTCATAAATGTTTGCTGTACTTTATCAAATGCTTTTTCAACATCTATTGATATGATCATATGGTTTTTATCTTTCAATTTGTTGATGTGGTGTATTACATTGATTGATTTATGAATGTTGTACCATCCTTGCATCCCTGGGTGAAACCCACTTGCTCATGGTGTATGATCTTTGTAATATACTGCTGAATCCAGTTGGCCAATATTTTGTAGAGAATTTTAGCATCTATGTTCATCAGAGATATTGGCCTGTAGCTTTTTTTCTTAGTTGTATCTTGCTCTGGTTTTGGGATTAGAATAATATTGGCCTCATAGAACGAGTTTGGGAGTCTTCCCTCTTCCTGAATTTTTTGGTAGAGCTTGAGAAGGATAGGAGTTAGTTCTTCTTTAAATGTTTGGTAAAATTCACCTGTGTATCAATCCATTCCAGGGCTTTTTTGCTTTGGGAGATTTTGGATTACTTCTTTAGTTTCATTAGTTGTTATTGGCCTATTCAGGCTTTCTGCTTCTTCTGGGTTCAGTTTTGGTAGATTATACCTTTCCAGAAATGTGTCCATTTTATCCAGGTTGTCACATTTTCTTGTCATATAGTTGTTTGTAGTAATTTCTTACAATCTTTTGTATTTCTGAGGTATCAGTTGTGATTTCTCCTCTGTCAGTTCTGATTCTGTTTATTTGGGTCCTCTCTCTCTTTTTCTTGATGAGTCTGGTTAAAGGCTTGTCAATTTTGTTTATTTTTTCAAAGAACCGGCTCCTGGACCTGTTGATTCTTCGAATTGTAATTTGAATCTCTGAGTTATTTAGTTCTGCTCTGATCTTGATTATTTCCTTCCTTCTACTTGCTCCGGGCTTTGTTTGTTGTTACTCCTCTAGTTCTTGCAGCTTTATGGTTAGGTTGTTTTTATAAATTTCTTGTGACCTTTTTTGGAATGCCTGTGTTGCTATAAATTTCCCCCTGTGAACTGCCTTTGCTGTATCCCATAGGTTTTGGGCTGTTGTGTGTTCATTGTCATTTGTTTCCAGGAACTTTTTGATTTCATCTTTGATCTCATTGTTGACCCCTTCATTGCTTAAAAGCATGTTATTCAGTCTCCATGAGTTAGAGAAATTTTGTTTTTTTCCCTTGAGATTGGTTTCTAGTTTCAAGCCGTTGTGATCTGAGAAGATACTTTGTACGATTTTCATTTTCCTGTATTTGTGTAGGCTTGTCTTGTGACATACCATGTGGTCTATCTTGGAGAATGATCCATGTGCATTTGAAAAGAATGTGTATTTTGCTTCTTTGGGGTAAAAGACTCTGTATACATCAGTTAGGTCCATTTCCTCTAGAGTGTTGTTCAATGCCACAACATCTTTGGGGATTTTTTTGTTTGGAAGATCTGTCCATTGTTCATAGTGGGATATTAAAGTCCCCTACTATTAGTGTGTTGCTGTCTATGTCTTTCTTAATGTCTTCCAAGATTTTCCTTATATATTTCAGAGCTCCTATGTTGGGTGCCTATGTGTTTATCAGAGTTATTTCTTCTTGATGGATTGTTCCCTTTAGTATTATGAAATGTCCATTTTTGTCCCTTTTTATGTCCTTCATTGTAAGATCTATTTTGTCTGAAATCAGTATTGCTACTCCCGCTTTTTTTCCGTGTCCATTTGCTTGATATATATTCTTCCATCCCTTCACTCTCAATCTGTGTCGATCTTTTATTCTGAGTTGGGTCTCTTGAAGACAGCATATATGTGGGTCATGTTTTCTTATCCATTCAGCTACCCTATGTCTTTTGATTGGTGCATTTAATCCATTTACATTTAAGGTTATTGTTAATTGATACTTATTCATTGCCATTTTCTCCCTTTGTATCTGTATTCCTCTTTGGCTTTCTCTGTTTCTTCATTTTATTTATTTTTAAAGCAGACCCTTTAGCATTTCTTGCATGCTGTTTTTGTAGAGATGTATTCTTTTAGTCCGTTTTTTTTTTTTTTTTTTTTTTGGTCTGGGATTCTCCTTATTTCTCCTTCTATCTTGAATGAGAGACTTGCTGGATAGAATATTCTTGGTTGCAGCCCTTTGTTTACCATGACTTGAAATCCTTCTTTCCATTCCCTTCTGGCTTGAATTGTTTCTTTGAATAATCATTTGATAGCCTTATTGAAGCCCCCTTATATGTTATTTTTCATTTCTCTCTTGATGCTTTTAGGATTCTCTCTTTGTCTTTGAAATTTTCCATTTTAATAATAATGTGCCTTGGAGTTGGTCTGTTTGGGTTGATCTTCATTGGGAACCTCTGTGCTTCCTGAACTTGATTAATGTTTTCATTCATCATGTTAGGGAAATTTTCTACCATTACTTTTTTTGAACAGGTTTTCCATTCCTTGTTTCTCTTCTCCTTCTCGTATCCCTATGATACAGATGTTGTTACGTTTCATAATGTCCTGCAGCTCTCTTAAACCCTCTTCAATCTTGTTCAGCCTTTTTTTATTCTCTTGTACTGTCTTGGAGTATTTGTCTACATTATCCTCCATCTTGCTGATCTGATCCTTTGCTTCCTCTAGCCTAATGTTGATCCCTTCTACTGTATTCTTCAATTCAGAAATTGTATTCTTCATTTCCTCCTGGCACTTATTAATAGTTACTATGTCCTTTTTCATGCTGTTGTAGCTCTCCGTAAGTTCCTTGTAACCTCCTTGGAGTTCTTTGTAGTTCTCCTGGAGTTGTTTATAGTTTTCTTTGATGTGGCTGAGCTCATTGAGCTTCTCTGTCATCATTCTTTTGAATTCCTTATCTGATATTTCATGTGCCTCTGTTTCATTTGGTGGTCTTTCTGGAGATTCTTCCTTTCCTTTTGGTGATGGACTGATTCTTTTTTTCCCCATTTTGGGTGTCTGTTGTTGCTTGCTTTTTATTTTTATTTTTTTTTCCCTGGATTAATCTGCTTTGCTTCCTTGCCTTAGTTGAGCACTCTTCTGTGTTAGGAGATTAGTGGAGTTCAATGTTGCAGTCTCTCAGATTTTCTCCACTTGTTGTTCTTGGTGTGGCCTTTATTTGGGCTGTCTGATTGTGTTCTGGACCTGTGGGCTTTTAGCAGGAAAAAAAGAAAAGAAAGACAAAAGAAAGAAAAAATAAACAAAGATAATAATAATAAGAAGAAAGGGTTTAGATGGCTGCTCATCCTTAATAATCCCTGATTGGTCCAGATGGAGCCAGGACCTGAGGGCTTTTAGCAGGGGGAAAAATATATATGATAAGCAAAAAGGGTTTAGGTGGCTGTCCACCCTTAATGATCCCTGATTGGTCCAGGTGGAGCGGGACACGTGGGCTTATACCAGAGGGAAAGAAATAAAATTAAAAAAAATTGAAATAAGGAAGAGAAAAATAAGGAAAAAATAACAAGGAATAGAAAAAACAATATTAATAAAGAAAGGGTTTAGGTATCTGTTCACCCTTTATAATCTCTGATTGGTCCAGGTGGAGCCAGGACCTGTGGGCTTTAACAAGAAGAAAAGAAAAAAAAGAAGGTAAGAAAGAAAGAAAGAAAAGAAAAGAAAAGAAAGAACAAGGAAGAAAGAAAAGAATAAAGAAAGGGTTTAGGTTGCTGGGTAGGGGAGGAATACTTAGATTGAGGACTGGCAATGCATTGTAGCCAGAGAGTGAGTAGACTTTAAATCAAGAGTAGGGGGAGGGTCTTGGGTATTTAGATGGAATGAGATAGGGGGGGATTAAAAATGTGTGAGAAGTAACTTTTGAAAAGGATATGTTGGGGATTAATAGTTCATGTAGCTCTCGGTGCAACTCAGGTGCTTGAGATTAGCAGCAATCCATTTCCTGAGGCTATCTATTTTTCTTGGTCAGGTCTCTGCAGTCTACAGTCTAGCTGGTCTTGGAGTGACAGGGCCTCTGATTGTCACAGTCAGGGCTGATTCTGAGTGTCAGCCCCCAGGTAGGTTGGGCCTTCAGTAGCCTAGCTGGGTTTTAGGGCTGCTGGTGTTCTGGGGCCCGCAGGGTGTCCCCTCCAACTCCTGGTGGAGATTCCTGCCTGTGATGGGCACCCAGCACCCCTGCATGGCAGCCTGCAACCTCGCTGGTTCCTGTGATGACTGCCCTGCCCCCACAGCTCCCGGAGGAGGCAGCCCCCTTCTGCCAACAGTGCCCTGGGTCTGCCAACACTGCCCAGCTCCCCTGGGTGAGGGCCAATCCTCCAAGCAGACCAGCTCTTGAAGGAGTCCTTTATGGCTCCTCTGTAATGCTCCCCTCCCAGCTCTTCTGCTGCCTTTGTCCCCGGCAATGGGCGGGTCAGTTGCCCCAGCTACAAGTTCCCGGCTCACAGTTTGTAGTTTCCGAGGGAGCCTGGGGGCCCGTGTGGGTGTGCATGGCTGGGCCTCCCCCCTCGCAGAGGCCTCAAGCTGCTGTTTCCCTGGTGGCCCAGCAGCACCGTTTTCGGCCCTCTTGGCACCCTGGCCAGTGCACTTCCCTGGTCCCCTGCTTCTGCTCCCTGCAGGACTCTTCTCCTCAGCCTCTAGCCCTGTGAGGAGCTTCCTCTCCCTGTTGCTGAAGCGAGGCTCTCACACAGTCCCTCCACTGCAGGAGTTCAATTCCTCATTCTCTCCGGGGTTTGCCCTTGCTGCCCACACTTCACTGTTCAGATTTCTAGTCACCAGGGAGCCTGGAGCTGGCTTCAGTTAAACAGGCCCCTCTGGGTAGAGCTGCCACTTCCCAGAGCCGACCTCGGCCCACAGGCCGGTTGGTCAGGAACCACTTCACCTGCTCTCCTGCAGGTCTCCAATGCCTCTGGGCTGTGCTCCCCTGAGTCCAGATGCTGACCGCTCCAATTCTTAGGGACCTGAAGACGTCTCATGCTCCCTATCTTGTCCTCTGCTCTGGTACTCAAGAACACCATCAGCACTGCTCTCTACTCTGTCACCATCTTTGATCCTTTTAGCCCATCTTATGTGCTTGCTTCTTCTGTCAAATATTAATTGTCCATAAAGTTAGGGGTTTTTTTTCTGGGTTCTCTTTTCTGTTCCACTGATCGATGCTTCTGGCCAATTTTATTGATCTCATCAGACAACCAGCTTTTTGTTTCTCTATTATATTTCTGGTTTCTAGTTTATGATGTTTTTTATTATTTTCTTCTTCTATTAGGTTTGGGTTTATTTTGCTCTTCTTTTCCTAGGTTCTTAAAATGTAAGCTTAGATTATTGATTTGATACTTCCTTTTTTCTAAGGTATATATTTAGTGCTAGAAGTTTCTCTCTCAGTACTGCTTTAGCTGTGCCCCACAAATTTTGATATAATGTATTTTCATTGTCATTCAGTACAATGTAGTTTTTATTTTTCTCAAGACTTCTTCTTTAACCCATGGTTGATTTAGAGCTGTGTTGGTGGGCTTCAAATATTTAAAAGTTTTCTTGTTATCTTTCTTTCTTTTAAATTTATTTTTATTTTTTCACTTTTATTATATTTTTCCCATTACCATTCACCCCCTTATGCACCCCCACCCTGCAATTACCACACTGTTGTCCATGTTCTTGGGTCCTTTTACCTTTTTGCTCAATCTCTCCACTCCCTAACCACCCCCTCCCCATACCTGTCACCCTGCTCTTCATCTGTGATTCTATACCTATTTTGCTTATTCAGTTTGTTCATTAGATTCCCCATATGAGTGAAATCACATGGCACTCATCTTTCTCTAACTGGCTTATTTCACCTAGCATAATGTTCTCCAGGTCCAACCATGTTGTCACAAAGAGTAAACTTTTCTAATTGTTTTTTATAGCTGAGAAGCATTCCATGGTGTAAATATCTCATAGTTGTTCTATCCACTCATCTACTGATGGACAGACATGTGGGCTGCTCCCATATCTTGGCCATTGTAAATAATGCTACAATGAACATAGAGGGGCTTATGTTTTTTTGAATTAGTGTTTTCAGGTTTCTTTGAATATATTCCCAGAAGTAGAGTCACTGGGTCAAAAGGCAGTTCTATATTTAATTTCTTGAGGCATCTCTTTTGCTTTCCATAGAGGCTGAAGAAATCTGCATTCTCCTTTCTCCACATCCCCATCAGTGCTTGTTGTTTGTTGATTTATTGGTGATAGCCATTCTGATGGGTGTGAGATAATACCTCACTGTGGTTTTATTTTGCATCTCTCTAGTGATTAAGGACAGTGAGGATCTTTGCATATGTCTATTGGTGATATGTATGTCCTCTTTGGAGAAGTGTTTATTCAGGTCCTTTGCCCATTTTTAAGTGGATTGTTTATTTATTTATTTATTTATTTTGTGTTGAGGTTCATAAATTCTTTATAAATTTTGGATATTAATCTTCTATCAGATATATTAGCAAATATATTCTCCCATTCAGTAGGTTGTCTTTTTATTTTGTTGATGCTTTCCTTTACTGTGCAAAATCTTTTTAGTTTGGCGTAGACCCATTTGTTTATTTTTTCTTTTGTTTTCCTTGCTTGAAGAAATATATCAGATAAAACATTGCTATGACCAATGTTTTTACATTGCTTATGTTTTACTGCTTATGTTTTCTTCTAGAATTTGTTGTTGTTGTTGTTGTTGTTTGGGGTCTAACATTTAAGCCTTTAATCCATTTTGAATTTATGCTTATCTGTGGTGTAAGAAGGTGGTTTAGTTAAGCAGTAATTTTTTAAAAACTGCCAACAAATAAAAACCCTAGACCAAATGACTTCACAGGTAAATTTTACTAAACATTTTAACAAGAATTAATACTTCTCTTTCTCTAAGTATTCAAAAAATCCAAGAGACGAGAAGGCTCTAACTCATTTTAAGAGGCCAGCATTATCCCAATTCCAAAACCAGATAAAGATACTACAAAAAAAGAAAATTATAGGCCAATATAATATCCCTGATGAACATAGCTAAAATCCTCAACAAAATATTAGCAAACCAAAAATGGCTGTACATTAAAAAGATCATATGCCACGACCATGTGGGATTTATTTCAGGAATATGAGGTTGGTACATTCGCAAATCAGTAAATGTGATAGAACACATAATGAAGTATAAAACCATATGATTGTACCAATAGATGTAGAAAAAGCAATTAATAAAATCCAGCACCCATTTGTGATAAAAACTTTGTCTTCCTATTATTGATTTCTAATCTTAGTCTGTTATAGTTGGAGAATAAGTTCTGAATAATTTCAGTTCTTTTAAATGTGTTAAGATTTGCTTTATAGTTCAGGATATTATCTATCTAGATATATATTCTCTGGGCACGTGGAAAAATGTATATTCTGCTGTTATTAGGTCTCAGTTAGATTCTGCTGTTTGATGATGTAGCTCTTCCATATCCTCGTTGTTATTTTGTCTAGTTGTTCTATCAATTTTGGGCAGAATTAAAGTCTTCAGTTGTACTTATGGATTAGTTTTGTTGTTTAAGTTTGTGCTGCACATATTTTATATTTCTGGTGAATGGGATTTACACACTTAAGCCTGCTTTATCTTCTTGGCAGAAGGACTACTTTATCATTACATAACTTTGCCCTTTGTCCCTGGTAATAGTTTTGTTCTGAAGTCTACTTTATGTGATATTAACAGAGCTTCTACCTTTTGGATTAATATTACATGATATAACTTTTCCTATCCTTTTACTTTCAACCTGAGATATCATTAGCTTTGAAGTGAATTTATTATAGACAACATAGAGTTGGATCTTGTTTTTCTTATTTTTGTTTTTAATCTGCATTGTTCTTAATTGTGCATTTAAAGCATTTGCATTTAACATAATGTTGACTATTGATATGCTAAGGCTTGAGTCTGCTATTTTATTTTTATTTTGTCTTCTGTTATCTCTATCTGTCTTTAATTTTCTGTTTTCTTTTTCTTGCCTTCCTGTGTGGTACTTGAATATTTTTTAGAAGTCCATTTTAATTTGTCCATAGTATTTTAAAATATATCTCTTTATACAGCTTGGATAGTGGTGTCTTTAGGTATTACATTATATATACATAACTTACAGAGCATACATTATTGCCCTTCCCAATTCTAGTGAAATGTAGAAACCTTACATCTCCTGCCAACACTTTATTCTTTCACATTTACATTATAATTATCTTGAATATTTTCTCTGCATACATTAAGGACCATATTAGACAGTATTACAGCCTTTTGCTTTAACTGCCAAACATAATTTAGCAAACTTAAGAGAAGAAGGAAAATGCCTTGTGCTTACTATATTTCTGTTCCTGTATTCTTTCTTTCTTTCTGATGTTTTCAGAGTCCTTTTATTTTTTTCACTTCTGTTTAGATAACTTCTTTGAGCAATTCTTTGAGGATAAATCTGCTGGTAACAAATTCTCTTAGTTCTCCTTCATTTCATAATGTCTTTCTATTTATTCCTGGATATTTCTCTGAATATACATAGAATTATGAGGTAACAGGTTTTTTAATACTTGAGACAAATTTCTTTTGACCTCTGATGAGAAATCTACTGTCATCCAAATTGTGTATAGCTAATACACCATTTTTCTCTGAGTGTTTTTAAGACCTACTTTTTGATTTTAGAAATTTAACTATGATGTGCCTTGCAGTGGAATACATATAATTTTTCAATTTGATAAATTTAGTCATTATTTTTTTAAATACTTTTTCTCCCCATGGGTTATATTGTCTCCTTCTGGGCCTCACATCTATTGTTATAGTCCTATATGTCCCTGAAGCTGTTTTGTGTGTCTGTATTTTCCTTCTTTTGCCAGACTGATAATTTCTATTCTTCTGTCTTTGAGTTATCTGATTTTTTCCCTCTCAATTCTTCTGTTGATCCCATCTGTTCAGTTTTCTGTTTGGATCACTATATATTTTAGTTATCAAATTTCCATTTGGCTCTCCTTTATGCTTATATTTCTTTGCTGAAGTGTTCTATTATTTTGTTAAAGTTCTTGTGTTCTTGGTGTGATAAGTGATTTCTTATTGAAACCAGAGCATTTTGGATATCATGATATAATATAGTATCTTATTTCAATCCTTCTCTTACAC
This sequence comes from Noctilio leporinus, assembly GCA_004026585.1. Classification (NCBI taxonomy): domain Eukaryota; kingdom Metazoa; phylum Chordata; class Mammalia; order Chiroptera; family Noctilionidae; genus Noctilio; species Noctilio leporinus. The sequence goes on from PVIW01010830.1 coordinate 9,536, forward strand.
TGCTCTGGTAAAGACAGTGGGTGCCACTTCCTTTATGTCACATGGATGGGCTTGGATGCTCAAACTTTTCCACTCAGCCAGCATTCAGTGACAGCAGGACACCAACAGAAGGGTTCCTTATTCTTGCTGAGTGGGGGATGGGAAGTGATGCTCCCGTTAGACTTTCCCTAACACCATTCTAACAAAAAGGAGGTACAGCATCTCGTTACTACTTCCCATGTGACTTCCACTTACATCACAGGGAGGGATGTGTTGGCCTTGTTAACCACTGAATGATGATGAACACCCTGTTTCTCTAGGCAGCTTCTTCTGATTCCACCTTGCAGGGATGTTAGGGCATCTTATTATAATCTGGCAATGATGGAAGCCTGGGCTCTCTTGTTGATCTTTACTGGATGCCACCAGGTCCTTTCTGTGCTGTTTGGCTGGTATGAACCATTGTGGTCTTGCAAGACTGCACCTTCCCCAATTCATAGCTTGAGAGAATAGCCATTTGTTGGGGAGTCTTTTTTGCTGCACCAGTTAAGTATTTCTGCATTATGAGTTTCTTCAATTGCACGTTTGGGACATATCAGGAAGGAAAGAAAACCCAGAGGATCTCTGGCTATGTTGTTCCTTGGATCTTGAGGTCCCTAGCCAGTTCGCCTCTTCTTCACCTTTGAAAGTGTTCTTCTATTTCTTTTGTATAGAATATACAGGGCCGTTAGTTGTACTTAGAGAAGGAATAGGAAAATATATGTCTACTCCAGTTTACTGGAAGTAGATGACAAAACTATAACAATTTAAAAGTATAAGATGCAAAAGTGTTAACTGTTGTCACAGGAATGGACAAAAGAGTCAAGTAGACAAAAACCACTTAAAAGTCAGTACAAATTTCAACAAATGTTGAAAAAATAGCTAACTGACTAGGAAAAGTAGAATTAAATCTCTGCACATATAATACTCCAAAATAAATTTCAGATTATTTGTAACATTAATCATATAATTATTGTGTGATGGATTATATAATTAATTGTATTATTTTTAAACGTTCTTACCTGAGGATATGTTTATTGATTTTAGAGAGAGAGGAAGTGGGGAGAGAGAGAGAGAAGACATGGATATGAGAAGAAAACATCAATTAGTTGCCTCCTGTACATGCCCTGACCAGGTATTGAACCTGCAACCTAGGTATGTATGTGCCCTGACTGGAGATAGAACCCAAAACTTTTGGTGTATGGGATGATGTTCCAACTAATGGAGCCACTTGGCCAGGGCTGTATGATTAATTTTAAAGCAAGACTATAGGAAAGAATATAAGCTCACTATATAATCAAGATATGAATGAATTTGTAACATTCTGTACATAAATGTGGCTGTCCTTAAAATATAAAAAAATCCTGATATGAGAACTATAAGTTAAACATATTTAGGGAAAGACCAAAAACATCATTTGCATGAAAATACAAGTAGCTAACAAATACGCTTATTGCTTCATGGCTACAAGGTGGCTATTACACTTCCAAGTATTGTACTGACACTTCAGGTAGACGAAAGGAGAAAGAGAGCACACATTCTGCATTTAGACCACCTTCTCATTAGGACTGTTTCCCAGAAACCTCCTTCAACAGACTTACTCACATCTCACAGGGCCAACTAAAGGGAAGCCAGGGAATAAGTATTCAATTTTCCAGACACCAGAGTAGATGATGCAAAAAAGAAGGGACTGGGAATGTATGCCAAGTGAGCCAACTGCAGTTTTTACATGGTATTTTTATGTACAAAATTAAAAGCATATTTTGCAGAGTGCATCGATCTAATGTAGTGACAACCAAAATATGCAAGAACTATGTTCTGCAGGCCCTCTAAAAGGCATTTGTGACATCTGATCATTAAAAGGAATTAGGAGATGTACTTACAAACTATTCAGTCTCTGATCGCTGCATTGCAGGACTGCGGCACTATAAATTGTATGTCTCTATACTGAGAAAAGATTAGAAGGCTGATGTTGAGCACACGTAGCTCTACCATAAAGTCTTTCACAGGCACTTTGCTATAGGCGATAGGGAAGAGCACTTTTAAGCTGTGTTTGGTTACTTGAAATCTGAGTCAGCCATCCTGTGATGCAAAGAAAATAAATTCATCAAAAAGCAGGATTGGTCAAACAACTAGAGGCAGCAAGCTGTTGGACAAAGAGCCAAGTGCGGGAGTCAGGAGACCTGAGGGTTCCATCACACTTGCTACTAATCAGCTGTATGCCCTTGGATATGCAGTTAACACTGACCAACTTCAGTTTCCTCATTTTATAATATGGGGGAGGGGAGGCCACTAAGCACCTTAAGCGCAAGATGATTGCTTTGTATTATAATTGACGTCTTCTAAAAATTAATAAGGTGATGAATCACACTAAACTTCTCACTGTGAGCCAACAGAAAGGAACACAGAGAGATCTAAGGGAACGAAGATAATGGCTCTGTGTTAGCTGCCATCATTCACAGTAGATAGTATGACCCACAGGAAATATCGCAGATATAAAGCCCTTAGAACCCAGAAAAATTCTAGCAATGTTGTTTTTGTACAATTGGAGAAATGACTTAACAATGCAGTTTATTGGGCCCACAATCCAGCTCAAGACTTGGAGTCATTACTGATTTCATTTCACCAACTAGAAAGAATACAGCTCAAAAGTGAAGTGAATCACAGTTGTCAGGAAGTTGTCACTGATACTAAAATGTTTCAGCCCAGGGAGCAGAGGCCACACAAGGAGCCTATATTGGTACTATTGGAATGCATCAGCCTTCAGATCCTATCAAAGTGCTGGCTGTCAGCACAGGCTGAGGTAAAGATGGAAATCTGTGCAATGGGAGACAGTAATTGTACCCACGCCTTAGAACTAGATGAAATTTTAAAATTTGAGTCTAATCCCTGGTCTCTATTGTTACTATTATCAGAGGCAAAGTTTAATTCCTCAAGTAAATTAATGAATTTGCAACTAAGTTTGTAAGCTGTTACGTACTTAGTAATTTGTAGTGGATTTCTTATGGGAATAGGGTTTCTCTATGCAAAACTGTCCATCAGTGGCAAAAGGCGCAAGTTTACCATAAAGCTTGGGAAAGCTTTTAACGAAATACATTCCAGAGGATATGTGCAGTTTGGTGAATAGTTGTTGTAGCTCAGGTCCCTTTACTCCTGGGAAGAGGGCAGAGAGCAACAGAGATACAAGGCCTGGGCAGAGCACGAGTAGAAAAGTATCCTGTCTTTCAGCAAAACTGACAACCTAACTGGAAGTGGTCCTAGAAACAGAACTAAAAGTGTTTTCAGCTCTTGTCAATTCCTGTTTCTCCTGTTGGAAACTTCTTCTCAATCTTTCCAGTCCTTAAAGTGAGGTGTTAAAATAGACTTTTAAGTTAAGGGAGAAAGACCAGTTTTTCATTAAATGATGTTGCCACAGCTGGTTAACCATTTAGAAAAACAAAGTGGAGCCCTATCTCAAAACAGAATAAACAACAAATGGGTTAAATATAGAAAGAAATAAAAAGCCATGAAAATATCAGAATACAGGTGAATAGTAATAGAACTATGTTATGGGAAAAAGCTTCATGACTAAAATGCTTGAAGTAATAAGCCAGTCAGTGAAGGATAAATATCACATGATCTCACCCATTACGGGACAATAATGAGCAAAACTAACAACAAGCAAAACAGAACCAAATATATGAATACAATGAATAGGCCTTCAGTGGTCAGGGGGAAAGGGGATGAGGAGAGGGGGGAGGCAGAGGCAAGAAAGGGGAGCAGCTTAGACAAGAACCTAGTATAAGGGAACCATGGACATGGACAACAGGTGGGATTGACTTTGGGGGGTATGGGTGGGTGGGGAGGGGGGCAGAGGGGAGCAAAAAGGGGATGGATGTCATACAACAACAATAAAATTTAAAAAAATAAAAAATAAAATAAAATAAAATAAAATGCTTGAAGCAGAAATTACAATGGGAAACATGATTGTTGATTGCATTAACATTTTAAAAATATCCTTTATGAAATAAATACCATAGACAAAATAAGGAAAACAGTAACTTAAGAAGAACTTTGGTATATCAGGTTAAAGGATTAATTCTTCTCAATACAGAAAAAGCTTTAATAAATGAATCAGGAAAAGATGGCCTGTCCCTTCTCCTTCCCCTACCTGCATGTGGTAATGACCACCCACAGGGTGCTTGGAAAAGGAGAAAGACGTATGTGACTAATAGACCTAATGAAAGTTCAGCCTGGGGTGGGGTGGAGGGAGCATGTTGAGGGGTTGGGTGGAGTGTGGTGGAGGGATTGAGCAAAAAAAGAGAGAAAAAAACTTATGGGCACAGATAATGTTATGATGATTGCTGGGAGGAGGTGGGGTGGGGAGGTGGAGGAGTGTGTGGGGGATGAATGGTGATGGATGGAGACTGGACTTAGGGTGGTGAACACACAATACAGTGTGCAGATGATGTGTTGTAAAATTGTGCACCTGAAATCTGTACAATTTTGTTAACTAGAGTCACCCCAATAAGTTCAATAAACAGGAAACAAGAAAGTTCAACCTCACAGGTAGTTAACTGCTTTTCATTGATCAAGTTGTCAGAGATAAAAAGCACCGACACTTCATGTGAGAAAGTCCTGGGCGGGCAATATGCAGCTGAGTACACATGTGCTGGAAGTGTTAAATACACAAAATCTTTCTGGAAAACTATGAACTGTTAGATAAATTTTTAGTGAAATGGCTTTGACAGCTTCTGATATTTATCCTTAGAAAATTATCAATGATGTGCCTGGGATTTAGATCAAGGATGTTCATTGCAATATAGTTTAGAATCTCAGTATTGAAAGTTAAGGAGACACCTGTCATCGAGGTTGATTAATAATTAAGATGTTGTTTCCACATGGAATACTATGAAACTGTTTTTAAAGTCATGTGTCAATGTGGAAAGACAGGGTATCTTGGATTGGATCCTGGAACAGAAAGAAGACCTTAATGGAAAACTGATGAGATTCAAATAAAGTTTGGAACTTAGTGAAATGTAATACATCAATTTCCATTTCTTGGCTCTGATACAAGTACCACCACAAAGTAAGGTGTGAGCAATGGCGGGGCAGGGGGTTGCTGAGGGGAATGTAGGAACTTACTATACTATCTCTTCAGCTTTTATGAAAGTCCAAAGTTATTCCAAAATAAAACATTTATTAAAAATATCAAAACAGTTTCAAAAAAGGGTATAAACCTGAGGAGTTGGATTAGGAGCAAGACCTAAAGACTTTCAAACTCTATGTGTATAATTTTTCATAATGACTATGCATGCTATATAGTGAAGGCTAAACTGATTTCAAAATGAAATGATATACTTCTATAAAGAATTATATGTGAACATGGTCTAATAAGAAAAAAATGAATCAGCATGATTTTATTTAAATGTCTTTTAAATTAAAGATTTTTGTACTTACTCTTATATTCTAAAACATGCTGTTACATATTATAGTATGTTATAAAATAAACATATTATTTATAAGATAAAAATAATTAAAGTTTAAAACCTTCCTGAAAGTAAATGTGGGGCAGGTGCAATTCTCAAATCTCCAGTCTTATGAGTTGGTATTAGGGATTTCCCAGCCATGTGCCTGCTCCTTGAAACTTTGGGGCCACAGAAACTTTGTTCCTTTCTTCTGGTGCTTAATTTTAATAAATATTACTTTGCTCTAATTATGATCCAACATATCTTGCCATTGCTTAGGTCAGTCCATTTGAAATAGTAGGGTAAAGATGAGAGTTTTTATATAAATGAAAACAGAGAGAATAGTTTAACAGCATGAAACATAATTTCTTGCCATTCTGGTTATTTATAATCTGATTTTCAGAGAAAATGACAGCCAGTTGATGAAAGAAAACAACAAAATCATCAACTTAAATACTGCTATTGGAAAACTGAAGATAAAATATAAATAACCACTTTGCCTATTTCATGTTTATCACATAATCACAGTTCTACCGTAGTTGGAACAAATACGCTAATAATTGAATGCAAATGTGACTGATGTTCATTGTAATGCTTTAGACATGTAGCAACATAATGCAGTCTTCTCATATGTTTGTCTTGCCCAGAAATGAATTTCCTGGATGTTTTCCAAGCTGTAATTTGTACTTAAAAGAATACAAATGCCACATTCTCATGAATTTGCCAGTGGTTTTCATCTTACAGTGACTAGGCAATGGCCAATGAAGTAGTGTAGACACGTCTGTTCACATCACTTACCATGCAGGCCTTCCATCCTCATGCATTATATTGAAAAATATACAAAGGGTCCCCCATAATGGAATTTATTTATTTAAAAAATGTGTAGTCTTACATGTTTAAGTTTCAGTCACCTTCAAAGAACTCTCCATTTAATGCAATACACCTGTTGAGACTTTCTCCCACCGCTCAGAATAGTTTTTGAACTCATCGATTTAATGCCTCCTAGTACTTCTGCTGCTTTTTATTTCACCTCTTTCATACCAGCAAAATGTTTTCATTTGAGGATTATTTTCATTTGGGGAAACAAAATAAAGTTCACTCAGGTGAGAGCAGATGAATAGGGAGGGTGGGGCATGGGGACCATGTCATTTTTGGTCAAAAACTGCTGAACGCTCAGCTCAGTGTGGGTAGGTGTGCTTGTAAAACATCCATCGTGAAATGGGCAAACATGTTAAAGGAGTCTTCAAAAACATTTTACTGAGGCCAAATACAGCCTCTTACAACACCAGCTGGTACACTGATACAGATGGGTGCCTCGAACACTCACCTGGCTGAGAAAGCTTGTGCCACAAGAGGCCTGCCCTTCAGAAGATAATTCCAGGTTATTTTGGCAGCTCCTCCTCATATTTCTTTGAGTTGCAGAGAGTTTATGCTTTGAAGGGCCTTCTTTGCAAACACAATGATTTATGCTAACTAAAGGTTACTGACAAGCCAATTGGTAATGATAACATAGTGTGCGAAGGGCTGTAATTGGTGAAATTATAAGAGTTCCCAGGAAATCAAAAGAGAGGCACCTTGGAACACGGATATCTGGGCATACAAAAGGCTTGCCCAAGTAAGTGGCACACCTAGGGTGAGGTTTGAAGGATAAGGAGTCATGTCTCAGGTGAACATGAGATAAGAGAGAAGGAACAGTGTTCCCAGATGAGACTGGTGTCCTGACTGGAGGCGATGAGGATGCACTGCAGGGCGACCATGTGCAGAAACGGAGAAGACTGCCGTCTGCCTGCCAAAGACAGTGGCCTCAGAAGAGCCCAGGCCTGCTGATTTTCATGCTCCAGCACTCTGAGAAAAGCAATTTCTGCTGTTCAAGTAATACAGTCCCCAATACTTGGTGGTGGAAGCCATAGCAAATTCATGCTAAGGGCAAGAAAGTGTTTTAAGCAGGCAGAAAGGCAGGAGGAGGATGGTTAGATTTATCTTTCTGGAAACCCACTCTGGCTGATGGAAAGAGGGATGGACAGTACTTGCGGCTGCTCTGAGGGTCTGTGCAGGATGCACTCAGTACAGCAAAAGGGGCAGCTTCTAAATAGATGATAATGCAAACTGTGTGCCCACAGGTTATGTATTACACACTTCACCACTGCACAGCAAACAGGTAAACAAATTGAAAATAAATGAACAAATTTGAGAGAGATTTAGAAAGTAGACTCAATGGTTTTTGAAGATTGGTTGGAAAGGTACTTTTCAGCATCTTGCAGGGGTGGAGGCACCTGCGAAAGACATAAAAAATCCAGAAAGGCTCTGGCTGGTTGGCTCGGTGGAATGGCACTAGTCTGTGAACCCAAAGGTCGCTGGTTCAATTCCCCAACCAGGGCACATAACCAGCTTGCAAGCAAGTCTCCAGCCAGGTCCGTAGCTGGAGGCAGGTGAAAGGCAAACATACATTGATGCTTCTCTCCCTTTCTTCCTCACTCCCTGCCCTTCTTTCTGAAATTAATAAATAAATAAAATCTTTTAAATTATCCAAAGAGGAAGAGCTAAATTGGAGAGAATGAGCCCATTTTCATTCAAGTTTGAGGAAGCAAAGGGGAGGTGCCCAAGCAGAGACTTCAAGAGGAAATTGATGACATGAAGATATGGACTTTTATATGGATCACAATTTTGAAGCCCACTATTTTAAACCACAGATGTTGATAAGAGGTTGATAATAACACAGAGGCTGATAAGAAAAAAAATAATGTGTAAAATGAGAAAAGTGTAAGAGAAATAAAAATAAGCATTATTTAATAATCCAAGCTAGTCAGTTGGAATCTCATTTAGGATTGTAGTGCAAAATAAGAAAAATGGTGCCAATCAATCCCTTCTTCTTTTCTACCCACCCTCCGGTTCCAGGCCCAGCCAGGTGCTCATGTCCAGCTCCTCGAGTCTCAGAAGTGCCCTTGATACAGAGTCCATGCACACACTAGGAAACCTACATAAGTTATATACTTACGTAAGCTTCTGTTGATCTGTAAAAACTATCATGTTGCTCCCCATTCTCAAAATAATCCAGGTGCTTCATCTGTTGCAGAACCCCTAGAATTACACTTCTAGTGACAGCATGGAAGAGTAAGGCTAAGTATTTGATGAATACATAGCTGAAGTTGCTTCAAGAATACACGTAGTTTTGGAAAAGAAAAAACAAAAATGAAAACAAAGCCAACCACCCTTCTGTCTTTATTGTCACACATAATCAAGGGTTGATCATAATAAGGTAGCTGAGGGTGGTACTTGGCATTTAGCATTATCTGAGGTGAAATTCAGACCATATCACTCACTCCCCAAATATCTTTTTAAAAATCTTTCATATCTATTTTTTGATCTAGTTATTAAAGCAGATGGGTTTAGAAATATGCTTTGATGCAGGACAAGCTGGAATAGAAGAGGCTGCCTAGAAACAGCAGCTGACTGCCCAGTTTCAGTACACCTAGGAGGAACCTCCTTTTGGATCAAGGGAAAATAATATCTACAATAGAAGAGGATGCTTTCTTTGTTCTCACTTGAGCTCAAAGGATTACAATTTAAGGACAAATTTAAATGTAACCCTATTGTCAGCCCCAGACTGTGAGGCCCAGAAACTTTGGGCAACATGAAATAAGTAAACATATATTCAAATCCTTCTGGGAGCCTGGGGTAAGACTGCCTTGCTTTGTTGAAAAGCATATGCCTAATATGAAATAATCATTTATGTTGGGCTTCCACTTGAAGATGGAAGTTTGTTCAGCTTAGCAACTCCATCAAGAGGGGGGGGGAAAAAAAAAAAACCAACACAGGCAGGAGATTTTAGGAAATCAGGAAGCTTTAGTCTTTTGCCAGAAGAAAAGGGAAATAGCCAGCCATGATCAAGGAGTCAAAAATCCTTAACAGAGTTGTAAAATCTATCTGGAAGCAACAGGAATATACATAATTAGCTGCCCAACCACATCCTTGTAAGGGGATGGTGACACCAAAGGAGAAGCTGAACTCAAACAGGACAAAAGGTTTAAAGTGATATCTCCCCACTCAGGTTGAATTAGACCTTCAAGCTTTTCATGGGGCCATTTCAAATCCTTTTATTGTTTTGTTCTGGTTCAGTATGAGTTCAGTCCAAATGGGAAATCAGCTGGGGCTAGAAGACTTTGGTGATAGAGATGTGCAAGATGTAACAAAATTGTATCCAGAAGAAAAATCCACAAACTGAAAATAATTCTAGGAAACATACTCTACACAGGTGGGTGTGTCATCCCCAGGGTTCACCTGCCCTTGTCTTCCTGTCATGCTTCAACATAGATAAGTCGCAAAAAAAACTAGCCAGATGTCTGAATGAACTGAAATTCTGTGTCTAGTTCCTACAGGTCAGCTATGAGGAGGGCAAAACTGATTGTCAGAAACCCACTAATAGTAGACAACATTTTTGGAGGCCTTTCAAGTAGTGTTCTCAACTGTGATGTACATACAGAAAGTCCAGGAGGAGAAGTTAAAATGCAGATTCTGATTCAGCATATCTGAGGTGGAGCCTGAGGTTTGCTATTTCCAAATGAGGCCAATGCCCTTGGTCTACGGCACACTTGAGCAAGTTGACACCTCCTATAACATCTCAAAAATCTTATCGCCTTTTCCTCCTAAAATTACAGAAGACTATTGGCCACAGGGCAATAATTTTCCCAGTAAGAAGCATGGGTTTAATTTTAGGCTGCTCTGCACATCATGAATGAGTTTTACAGATAATTACCAATTTAGAGTAATTAGAGATTGGTATTGATGTTTGTAATCCCTACTGTCATCACAGTTTTAAAACACCACGTTGTAAAATACCAAATTTACTCTGGACTCTATAATTATTATTAGGACAAAGCCTGATGTCTGAAAAGTATTGTCAATATGTCAAACATTCTCAACAACAATAACAACAAGGATCAAGTTTGGTGTGTTCTGGCTCTTTGAGGCATTGGGCAGCATGTAAATCTTTAAAGAAAATGTATCCTTTCTTAAACATTTAGACAAGACACCTTAGTAAGGACAAAGGTAGGTCAGGAAACCACCATTTTTTTTCTTATATACTGCATATTCTAGAAACCAAGAGGAAAAAAGTACATAATGGTGAGTGTGTGACAGAAGTCCTTGCTTTCACTGACCAGGAAGAATATTCAAATCTTGAATTATAATGAAAATGTCAGCACCACTAAGGAGCTTTGAGTCAGGGTTATCTATAAAGTTAATTATGAGAATTAAAATACGAATCTGGGAGATTTATTTCCTTCTCTCCATAAAAACACCAGATAAGAATTTAGGTTAAGACTAAACTTACAGCCCTTGCTGGTGTGTCTCAGGGGATCAAGCACCGGGCTGCGGAGCCAAGTGTCATTGGTTCGATTCCCAGCCAGGGTAACTACTTAGGTTGCAAGCCAGGTCTCCAACCAGGTCCCCAGCTGGAAGCAGATGAAAGGCAACCATACGTTGATGTTTCTCTCCCTTTCTTTCTCCCTCCCTTCCCCTTTCTCTGAAAATAATAAATAAAATCTTTTTTAAAAGATTAAACTTAAATAAAAATAATTTGTGCTTCTTTTTTATCTTAATTAAAAAATTGGAATTTTTCTATACTGTTAGTTTCATCTCTGAAACACCTTTAAATTGTGGTTAGATTTAAAGTTCATTTGAATCTTGTCTTTTCTTGGCCACTGAAAAATGATTCAATAGGTTATTGTTTATTTCTTTGAACTTCTGATTATGCCACGGTATTGTTTTAAAGACCATCCATGGATTTTTCCTGCCTAAGAAATAAATCCCAAAGTCTTTACATTAAAGGCTTTCATTATCCCAGACCAGCTTTCTTTTCAGTCTCATATCTTTATGATCCAAAATGTCCATTAGTTGCTAAGCACACCCTTTACCTTCTTCCTACTGTCCATTTATTTACCCTCAATATTACCTTCTTTATGAACTTTCCAAACAACGGAGCCCAAGACAGAATGAATCACCTTCTTCTGCTCCCAGAGTCCTTTCCTCCCATTACCCTCATGCTGCTTCCTTTCATAAGCTGTGTGGGTGACTTGCTGTGTAGATTGTGAGAAACATAAGAATGAGAATGTACACATTCCTTTTTTATACCTCTGACATCTAACATAGAGCCTAGCATAAGACCTGGGGCTCCCAAGAACCTAACCCTGCACTTTTCCAAGAGCAATGGTTCAATGTTCATGAGATTTTAGGAGCATAACTACAGTGAATAATAAAAATCTGCCATAAACATAGGTGAGGTAGCACAAGTTTGAACTTTCGCTTCAAAATAATTTGGAGGACTGAAAATTAGAATATAAATGAAATAGATTGAACATAAATAAATTGTTGAAGGTATGTAAAAGGTATATGAGTGTTCATTATACTATTCTCTCAGCTCTATATATATTTGAAATTTCCCATAACAAAAAGGTTTTATTTTTAAAAGAGAGAGAGAGAATAGCATAGCAGAAACACAAGTTTGGCTTTTCTTCAGACACTAAAAAAATCATTTAGTTCATTACATAAAGAAATATAATTATTTAGAAGTAGAATAAATTAAATTTCACATTAAGTATAAATGATCAAGTGCCATGTAAAGTTAAGCATATACAAATCTGCAAAAGATAGTGAATGAGTGTGGGCTTTATAAATTGTAAGGTAATACAGAAACTTGTGTGTTGTTTTTAGAAAGTAAAAGAGAGGCAAGAGACATCTAAATGTTCTGACATTTGACTGTAACCTTCGCTCTTATTTATCCCATGAATAAACCTGCTTCAAGCCCCTGGGATGCCTGTGGCCCCTCTACCCTGACTTGATCTCTGAGAGTTCACACTGGGTTAGAAGCAAGGACTAATGCCCTATGTTATCACTACCTATTTCCACTGTAATGCCTCCTCAACTTGCTCTCAAGCCCTCTGACACAAATTCAATAGTTCCTTTTGCCAGACTAAAACCTTGATATCCTTCTGTTCTCCCTCAGTGCCTACAATGGTATTTTCCAAATATGTCCTCAGAGGAAGTTCCAGAGAGATTTGCCGGGGCATTTAAGGGCAGGGTAAGCTGAAAGACTCAGAGCTACCACAGCAGCATAGAGCAGCACCACATCTAGAATTTGGGTTTTGTAAAAGATTTTTTAAAATCTGCTTCTTACGAAAAAAAAAAAAAAAAAAACAAAGCTTGAAGAAGGTAAGCCTCTGAGACTCAATTTATAATCGGTGAATGTGAGGGCTTGATACATACATATTACAGCTGTTCCTGATGAGCCCAGCTCACTCAGGTGAAAGACACACATTTTATTAGGTTTTCTAACAGAAACCAGGCTTTCTGCAGCCAAAATCAACCGAGGTTTCCCTGAAACTTTAGCGCTGGCCATATTTTCTTCATAGAGCAGTGTGTTGTTTGAAGGTCTTTAGTTTGAGAACGATTTGGAGAACTCTAAGAAAGTTTTGAGTCCCCATCCTCATTACTCTTTCTTGAGAGTCTTTGACATGCCAGTCATTGCACAAATTGCTTTGTATTATTATTTTACTAAACCCTCTCGGTAAACTTGCAAAAACAGGTGGTAGCATTCTCATGTGTTAGCACTTTCCCAGGCAAGTGGCAGATGTTCAGATCTAATTAGTTTAAGCCACATTTGCCAGGTGCAGAAATGCAGAGTGGATCCTGTCTCTAGAAGGACCAAAACCCATGGCTCCAAAGCCCACAGGACACCATTGCCCTCTCTCCTCATTGCTTCTGTCTTCACTTTGGCTTGTACCCTCCGGAGATGGTCACTTAACAATGCTTTTCACGAAAGCAGAGACCTTGCTTTTTAATTGCAATATTCCCAACAGATAAAACAACATTTTGTACATGGAAGGCACTCAAAATATATCCATTGAATGAGTGAATGGAATACAATCATGATATGGTTTTTAAAATCTATTTTTTAAAAGATTTTGTTTATTATTTTTAGAAAGAGGGGAAGGTAGGGAGGCAGAGAGGGAGAGAGACATCAATTTATGGTTGCCTTTCACCTGCCTCCAGCTACAGTCCTGGCTGGAGACTTGGCTTGCAACCTGGTTATGTGCCCTGGCTGGGCGAACCAGTGACCTTTGGATTCACAGGCCACCACCTTATCCACTGTGCCACCAGTCAGGGCCTGATATGGGTTCTTTTAAGTCCCATGATTCTATGCTCATGGCAAAGACTCTGTGGCCTTTCCTGGTGTACAGTGTATCATCATGTACACTGAGCAGGTACATCCACAGCCTCCCTCCAGCCAGCTTCAGAATGGCCTCCATTATATCATTACATCTTGTTTCTCACTTGTAGCTAAGTTATCACTCCAAAAGTTGTTTGTTGGGTTTTCTTCTGATGTGGTGTATGTGTATCTAGAGGAAAAACAAGATGAGAACACTTATCTTTCCATGACATATAGGGACAGGTATGCACACAGAATCGTCCTAACTTCGGGTTTCTACAGAGGCCCTGTCCATTCATTTAGCAGTCCTCTTAGTTACAGTCTACTGAGTAATCTCACTGCACATCTATAATTTTAATTTTAAAAAGAAGCATCCTCCATGGGTTGGGTCCTGGAGAAAGTCAAGGACTTAACCTTGGACCACCAAGATAAAATGAAAGGTTTAGGCAAAAAAAAAAAAAAAAAAAAAAATCAAAGAATCTTCTGGTTTATTCTAAATGTCCTATTACCTACTGCTCATCTTCATGTATGCCCAGTACAATCAGAATTTGTTCACTACTGGAGGCCACGCACAGGGTGGTTTTCTATGTTGGTCTCAGGAAGGCATTCTAACATTGGTCTCAAGAAAATATAAGACCCTAAGTAGGCTTTCTAGAGAAAGAAACAAATAATAATAACTAATATTTATATGGTGTAATGTAGAATTTATTAAGATACGTGCTGTCAGGTAGCAAAAAGGGATAGGAATAGAGCAATGCTGTCCAGTAGAGGTTTTAATTTCTAGTAGTCACATTTAAAATGTATAAAGAAAGTGGTTGGCCCTGGGTGGTGTGGCTCAGTTGGATGGGTGTCATCTTGAAAACGAAAAACTTGTGAGTTTGATTCCCGGTCAGGGCACATGCCTGGGTTATGGGTTCTGTTGGGGTAGGTGCATGAGGCAACTAATCAATGTTTCTCTCTCACATCAATATCTCTCTCCTTATCTATCTCTTTCCTTTCCCTTCCTCTCCCTAAAATCAAAACAAGAAAATAATTTTTAAAGAGGAAGTGGTGAAATTAATTTTAATACATTTCATAAAACCAAATACATACAAAAATGGTCAACATGTAATAATATAAAGAGTGAGATATTTTACATTATTTTTCACACTAAATCTTTAAAATCTACTAACATGTATTTGAAACCCAAGTGTGTTTTACACTTACAGCATATTTGATTTTGGTGTAACACTAAATTTTCAGTAAAGTGAAATGTAGTCCCATCAAACAACCAAGTTGTTCAACAGGAAAATCTTTCACAGGCCTTTAGTCTTAAAATTTAAAGTTAAAGACAATTAAAAATTCAGTGGCACTAGTCGCATATATTAAGTGCTTAATAGCCACATATGACTAAGGTTAGTATGTTAAGTGGCAAAGTATTGGGAGTTCCAGGTTTGAGGGGTACGCAGTTTAAGATAAAGAAGTCAGGACAATCTTGTGTGAAGATGACACTCTGAACAGACACATGAATGGAATGAGAGAGGGAGTCTGCCAAGATCCGAGGAGGCAACATTCCAGGAAAAGAGAAATAAAAACTGCAGAGGCCCTAGAAATGTGATGGTGAACATCCAAAAACATAGAACCTTTAAAGTCATGACCTTGGGAGTCCAAGGACTGGTGCTAAGGACACCACCATAATGCAGGATCTTTTTGGTGTTTGGGACACAAAATTCCTGAAATATGCATTGCTTCTTCTTCCTGTTATTCATTACAACAAAACATGGGATTCATCTTTGTTAGGAGAAATAAAAAGAAGTTTAAGGCTCTGGGACTGGTCTCAGGACTGAGCTAGTTGCCTCCCAATGGTTTTGTGGTGTGCACACCTCTAGAGAGGCATTAAAAAGACAAATTTTGATGACACCTGGCAGGGAGGTGCTGCTTGCTCTCATCCCCTCCCCCTGCCCCTGAGAAGGGTTCACAGTGGCTGGCCATCTGCATTTAGCTAATCTCAATGTTATTTTTCCCTTGGCAGGTTTCTAGACAGCTGACACCTTTTGACAGAGATATCAGAAGTAGGTTCCCAAACAGTGCTGTCCAGAATCCACTCAGAGAATCTGAGCAAATGGATGAAAGCCTTTCTTATCTTTGCTTTTTCTTAGGCAAGTTAGACAGAGGTGTGTAAGCTGCTGAGTAATTTCAACCAGGGACAGAAAGTCTAGAGGAACCAAGTGACCAGGAGCTGAAAGGCCTCTCAAGTGAACCCTGAGCTCCCAGGCAGGGAGCACATAGACCATAAAAGACAAGTCAAGGGAACAAATGATACCAACTTCATGTATATGGAAGGCCCTCTCATACTCCCCAAAAGTACCTAAGTGTGTGTCGAGTATTGCTGAGATGACAAAGGAAGATCCAAGGGTATAACATAACAGAAATAGATTTTGTTAGGATGGTTGGTTGAAAGCTTTTTTACTCTTATCAAAATTATCTTTCAATATTGATATTAATTAAAAGTTGTAAAACAATGAAAAGAGGTTTAGCATCAATAATCTTCAGGGAAATGCAAATTTGAACCAAAATGAGATATCACTTCATACCTATTAGAATGGCTATCATCAAAAAGACAAAAAACAATAATAATAACATGTAGTGGTGAGGATGAGGAGAAAAGAGAACTCTGGTACACTGTTGGTGGGAATGCAACCATGATGAAAAACAGTGTGGAAGTTCCTCAAAAAATTAAAAATAGAACTACCATAAGCAATTGGACTTCTGTGTATTATTTAAAGGACATAAAATTGCTGCCTTAAAGGAAGTCTGCACCTTCATGTTTATATTGCTTTAGTTACAGCTTTAGTTACAATATTGCAGCTTTAGTTACAATAACCAAGACATGGAAATAATGGAAGTGCCCATCTATGGGTGAAGAAGAAAATGTGATACACACACACAGAGGGGTGGGCAAAAGTAGGTTCACAGTTGTGAATACATGAGAGTTCATTCTTGTATTATTATTTATTCATTATCATATTATTTTTCATTTAAACAGCTATAAATCTGTTTTTGCCAACCCCTGTAAATACTACCCAGCTATGAAAAAGAAGAACATCCTGCCATTTGCAATAACTTGGATAGAACTTGAAGGCATTATACTAGATGAAATATCAGAGAAAGATAAATACTAGATGATCTCACTTATATGTGGAATCTAAAAAAGCTGAGCTTGTAGAGAGCGTAATGTGGAGGTTCCCAGGAGTGGAGGTTGGGAGCAATGAAGAGATATTAGACAAAGGGTGCAAACTTTCAGTTATAAGATGAATTAATTCTGGGAAATATAATGTCCAGAATGGTGACTATAGTTAACAATACCATATTGTATACTTGAAAATTGTTAAGATAGTAGATCTGCAATATTCTAACCAAAAAAAAAAAAAAAAAAAAAAAGATTATGTGGCATGATAGAGATGTTAGCTAATGTTATGGTGATAGTCATTTTGAAATGCTTAATTATCAAATCAATACATTATACACCTTAAACTCATGCACTGTTATGTGTCAATTATAACTCGATAAACTTTGAAAGTTATAAAACAAAAATCTTGTAATCTTTTGAATTTGAGATGAGCATTGTCCTCACTAGCCTTGATGAAGATGGATCTGGAGATGGTTTGTACAGACTTAACCCCAACCCTCTCCTGAATTAAAGCCCCATGAAGGTGAACATGTTTCTTCTTCACCAGGTAACCCCCAAAACTAAAAAATATTTGTTGAATATTGAGGGATCAATGACATATTGGAAATTATTGCCCAATTACTGAACAGTTGAAGAAATGCAGAAAGTGGAACTATGTGCCTCAGAGGGAAGTATGAGGGAAGTTTTTTTTTTTCTTTTAAATTGTATTTTACTGATTATGCTATTACAGTTGTCCTGATTTTTCCCTTTTTGCCCCTTCACCCAGCCCCTGCCACTCCCTCAGGGAACACCCCCAGCATTGTTCATGTCCACTGGGTCATTCATATAAGTTCTTTACCTACTTTGTTTCCTATACTGCACTTTACATACCCATGGCTATTCTGTAGCTACCTATTTGTACTTCTTAATCCCCTCACCTCTTCTCCCATTCACTCACACCTCCTCCCATCTGGCAAACATGAAAATGCTCTTTATTTACATGAGATTCTGTCCCTGTTCTTCTTCTTGTTTGCTTAGTTTGTTTTTTAGATTCAATTGTTGATGGATGTGCATTTTGTGCTATTTTATTATTTATAGTTTTGGTCTGCATTTTCTTAAATAAGCCTCTTTAACAGTTCATATATTGGTTTGGTGATGATGAACTCCTTTAGTTTTTTCTTGTCTGGGAAGCTCTTTATCTATCCTTCAATTTTAAATGATATCTTTTCTAGATAGAGCAATCTTGGCTGTAGGGCCCTGCTTTTTGACTTTGAATATTTCTTGACAATCCCTTCTAGCCTTCAAAGATCTTTTGAGAAATCAGCTAACAATCTTATGGGAACTCCCCTGTAGGTAACTTCCTTATTCCTGCTACTTTCAAGATTCTCTCTTTATTTTTAACCATTGGCATTTTAATAATGATGTGTTTTGGAGTGAGCCTCTTTGTATCCATTTTGTTTGGGACTCTCTGTGCTTCCTGGGCTTACATGTCTATTTCATTCACCAAATTAAGGAAGTTTTCTTTCATTATCTATTTTTCAAATAGATTTCCAATTTCTTTCTCTTTCTCTTTTCCTTCTGGCACCCCTGTGATGCAAATGTCGAACCTCTTGAAGTTGTCCCAGAGACTGCTTATACTATCCTCATTTTTGGAAGGTGGGATTATTTTTTCCTTGTTGTTGTTTTATTGATTCTTTGCTTCCTTATAATCCAAATCATTGATTTTATTCCCAGCTTCATCCACTCTACTGTTATTTCCCTATAAATTGTTCTTTATTTCAATTGGTGTATCCTTCATTTCTTTCTTTCTTTCTTTCTTTCTTTTTTTTAAATTTTATTGTTGTTGTATTACAGCCATCCCCTTTTTGCTCCCCATATCCTTCATTTCTGACTGGATCTTTTTTTATGCTGTTGCGGTCCTCACTAAATTCTTTGAACATCCTTATAACCAGTGTTTTGAACTCTGCATCTGATAGATTATTTATCTCCATTTCATTTAGCTCTTTTTCTGGAGTTTTGATCTGTTCTTCTATTTGGACCATGTTTCTTTGATACCTCATTTTGGCAACCTCCCTGTGTTTGTTTCTATATTTAGTTAGAGCTTCTCTGACTCTGTGTCTTGATAGTATGGCCTATAGGGTCCAGTGGCATAGTCTCCCCTACCACTCAACCCTTCATGTGGGCTGAGTACACCCTCTTCTTGTAGTTGAGCCTTGGTTGCTATTGGCAGATCAATGGTAGGGATTTACCCAGGCCAGTTAGCTACAAGGACTGGCTATGACCACTAACCACTAACCTCTGCCCTCCATGGAGGATCAGCTGTGCAGGGACAGGGTGGTGGTTTCTGACGTAGTGTATAGCTGTTCACAGGATGCATTGGCCCTTGTGTTTCCCAGGTGGTGCAGGCTAAGGTCAGCCTCGACCTATGTTTTGCCTGGGGTCACCCTGCCTGAGCTATAAAGCAATCTAAGATGTCTGCTACTTGTTCTAGGCTTGGAGATTTCTAGGCAAGGCCAAGCTGTGAATGTAGGCTGGCTACTGCCAGGCCTGGGGCTTACTAAGACCAGCTGTTGCTTATTTTTGAGGATTTAGGAAGTTGTGAAGCATGAGCCAAGACCAGCTATTCATATGGAAAAGCAGTTGGGTGGGCCAATAAGTGGGGTGGGGTGGAGTCTAGGGATCCCTAAGGTGTGTCAAACAGTGCTAGCCAGGCAATGGAGTTTCAAATATAGTACCAGCTTGCTGGTTCTGTGGAGGAAGGGTATAGAAAAGGGACAATGACCTCTGCTTGCCTTGATGCCAGACACTTCAGATCCTCTCTATATGCCACTGGTGCCTTTCAAGCTGCTACCCAGGTGCTGGAGCTCAGAAGGAGTCTGAGTAGGTGAGTCCATGTGTGGGTTCTTTGAGATGAATTGCTTAGGGCTCCAGCAGTTTTTTCCACCAGCTCAGTCCCTGCTGATTGTGGGGACTTATCTTCCTGGCACTAGAACTCTGGGCTGGGGGCACTGTTTTGGGACAGAGATTCCTTACTCCTGAGATATCCCTTTCTAGTTTTTATCCACCACACGTAGGTAAGAAATCAGCCCATTCCACATCTCTGCCCCTCCTACCAGTCTGGATGGATGTGGTTTCTTTAATTCTGTAGTTGTCAGAGTTCCATTCAACTTGATTTCTGACAACTCTGAGTGATGGTTGTTCTATATTTTATTTGTAATTTGGATGTGATTGGGCAAAGAGGTGAGCCAAGTCTGCTTATGCTGCCTTCTTTACTGGAAGTCCCCAGGAAGTATGAGGTTTAGAAATTGAAACTCTGAAGGCATTTCTGGAGTTGTCCAAGGGAAGAGGTTCTGGGAGTGTAGAAAGCCACTTTGAAGTATATCCAGGGGCCTGAACTTTTAAGTCCAGGGACACAAGGGAATTAAAGTGTAATGGCATTTGCCTTTGTAGGTTTGAGATGCTTTAGCTGGCAGATGAGTCCACCCTGAGGTTTGAGAAGTGAGGTAAATCAAGCACTGGACTCAGCCCCATGCCTTCCTTGATCATTTAGCACTAAAGGTGATTGCTAGACATTCTCCTTCAAGACAAGCAGCTGTTGGCCAGGAAGGGAGGTCAGAGCCAGGTCTCCCTTCCCACAGGGGAGAACTTTAAAGGTGGGAAGCAAATGGTTTCCCTTGTCCCTCCAGTCCAATAGCATCTTTCCCTCCTATGACCCCCATGATACTATCCTAGTGCTGTCAGGTAAGAGGGAAAGCAGACTTCCTGAGTACCTCCAAAAGGAAGGACCCTTCAGTCTTATGAGGAATGCATTAACCTCCAAAGTGCTGCATGTCACAGGCTGCCTCCTGTGAGGTCCACATCTGAGCCTGAGGGACCCTATCTGCAGCCTCATAGAGGGAAAATACCCCCCTGGTATTTTCTCTTTTTTTTTTTTTTTTTGTAAATATTTTACTTATTGTTTTTAAAGAGAGGGGAAGGGAGAGAGGCAGAGAGGGAGAAAGACATCAATGTATGGTTCCTTTTGCCTGCCTCCAGCTACAGACTTGACTGGAGACTTGGCTTGCAACCTGGTTATGTGCCCTGACTAGGGAATCGAACCAGTGACCTTTAGGTCTGCAGGCTGGCACCTCATCCACTTTGCCACCAGCCAGGCCCACCTGGTATTTTCAATGCTCTACCTCTCTAATAAAAGCACACCTTTGTGAGCAGAGCCAACACCTCTGGCTGGGGCTCAGGGCCCTCATGCTCCACTCCAACATCTGTGCAGCGTTCAGACCACAGGGCCCGGAGTCCTTTGTTCCCTGAAAGTAGGTTATTCATATAGCTTACTTTGCAAACTAGAACACTTTTACAAGTGAAAGGGGACCATAATGATAATGAGTGTAGCAGGGCAGATAGGCAGCAATGGCCCCTAACTAGAGTGCGCCATTAGTAAAATGATCAGCCTTATAGAGGAATCTATGACTCTTAAACAATAACATTTATCAATGGACTTAATATCTGCCTGATGCTATTAAAGGCAGAGGGTCTTTGATGACTCTAGCAAGATATATAGCAATGTGCTGTCATATGGAGACCTTTGGCTGGGAACTCTGGTGGATACAGGACACATAAAGGGGGTTGTGGTTGAGGGGAGTCCTCAGGTTGGAAGAGAGAGGGGAAGTACTGAGAATGTGAGTGTGGAAGGAGGCATGTTTCAAAACTGCATTTCCATGGACACTTTTAAATACCCTTTAAAATAAGACTAAGAAAGGCTCAACTGCTGTTGGACATTATGTAATTTTCTTTTAAATGGAATGATCTGGGGGGATGTCTGGAGTAAATGTATGAACCCCCTGCCCCCACAGTACCATCACCAAGCTACACCTCCATGCTGGCACAGCAGAAATCAACAAACATCTGTATCTTCTAGTCCTCATAAGTAAAGCTCAGCAGGAGGCCTTTGTCACTGGGCCTCTGTGACTTCACTCTCCTACTGACCTACAGCAAACCAGCTGGCATCATGCCAGGCCATTACAAACCCACCAGAGTGATTCACTTTGTGATACTCATAATCTTTCAAAGATGAGGTTGCTTCATAAAAAGGAGATAGAAAATAACCATGACTTTAGTAATGTGTTAGCATGCGTACCTAGAAGTCTGTCCTGTCCAAACAATTTTATGATTGCCTGCCTTCTCACTATTCTCCCTCTTCTGGGGCTCCTAAAATCAGACTCACCCTGGAATAGTTTGCAAGTTTTGTCCTTTCTGATTGGGTCCATCTGAATGGAGCCGTCACTACTGTCTTCACAAATGGCATTTCCATTAACATTTCTATTTCTGTCCATTTGGGGCACCTAAAGATTTCCCACCAAGATTTATATAAACTATTTTAAGGCAGTGCTTTTAAAAAGCCAATGCATTGGCTAAGTTTAAATCTGACTTTCTCAAGGGATATTTAAAAGAAATACACAAAGTTTTTTTTTTTTTTTTTTAAAGAACCTTTGTAAGTTCAAAATAACATTCCAAAAGGAGTCATTAGAAAAACATTCAGGGTAAGAGAAAAAAATTTGTGCATTTGTGGCAGACAAACCTAGCTTCATTCTAATTTCTGTGTTTGTTTTTTGACACAGAAAAGTCAAATAGCCATAAGAGTCAGATAATAATTGAAAGAAAAATGGGTTGTGTTTCTCATATCTAGAATATTTACAAGAGAGGGAGGAGTCAAGCCTTGTAGATCCATTGATTAGGCCAGAACATTTTGATAAATAGGAGCGTGAAGGCAGAACTTGAGAGACTGTCTCAGACCTTACAAGAACAGTGTCAGAGCCTTTTTTTTTTTTTTTTTTAAATTTTCACCTAAGGATATTTTTTCATTGCTTTTAAAGAGAGAGGAAGGAAGAGAGAAAAGCATCGATGGAAGAGAGAAGCACTGATCCATTGTTCCACCCCAAATACATCCAGGCCAGGAACAGAACCCACAACCTAGCTATATGCACTGATTGGGAACCGAACCCACACCCCTCTTTGGTTATGGGAGACACTCCAACCAACTGAGCCACACCAGCCAGGGAAGAGCCATTCTTAAACTGCCTACTAGGACTCTCCATTAGGCTATGACCCCCAGTCTTCTGACTCCAGAGCCTGATGGAATGCCCAACACACTTGAACAGCTGCTAGTCAGGAAGGTAAGCTATGGTGATTCTGTCATTGATGTGGCTTTTGCCCTAGGCATAGAGATGGACCTCTGTGGGCAAAGAAAGATGAGTGGTGCACCAGTGAGAATTGAGTTTTGCTGCTAATTCTAAAAATCTCTCAAAATAGTAGCCCAATCTCAAAAATAGTTCAAGGGAAGGCCTAGGGCTGGTATGATGGGACCACAGTGTTATCTGAGACCTTGGCTATTTATTGTCTCCTCTGCCAACATAGCTTTTGTTCTGCAGGTTACCTCATGATCATAGACAGCTGCCAGACTACTAATCTTTCATCATGATGGACTTCAAGTAGACAAAGAAAGGAACATCTAACAATCTCGTACAGCATGGCATTCTGTCTCATTGGTCAGAGTTTGGGCACCTACCAGTTACCAGTGCAATGCAGGATGTGAGTTGCTAGTTCAGAAAGGTCCCCTGCCATCTCCTTCACACATAGACACTGCTCTGAGGCTTTCATATCTTCCAGAGGCACCCACTTGCTTAAAATCAGTGTTTTAGACTGCAAAAGACTTTATGTATGTTTGCTCACTGTTGGACATTAAAAAGTAATCTGAAAGTTTGAGAAGAATGCTATTTTCCTAGAACTATAAAGCACAGTGAGTGTTTAATTTTTAAAATGGTAGACAAGAATATCTTTTGTGCTTTCCCTGGAGATGAATAAGAAAAGAAGACCCATGAGATAGTCTAAAATAATGGTGTGATGTCCTAAAATCTCATTTGAAGCAAACTGAGAAAACATTGGCTTCTAGAGAATCTACCGCAAGTGCTTGCAGCATTCATATGGGAAATCCCCTGTTGTCATAATTCTACTCAGAATGGCTGACAGGGTGCCATTCTGGCTGAGAAGGTTCAAGTTAAGGGGGGAGGTGAAGGTGGTAAAATTTGTCTTCAAAGTACATTTCCATAAAAACATAATGTTTGTGATTAATCCCCACTCCCCTTATTAGGCAACTTTCTTACATGAAGTAGTCCTTCATTGGAAACATTTTTTAAAATTTGATTTTATTGTTGTTGTATTGCATCCATCCCCTCATTGGAAACATTTTTAATCTTTCTGCACAACCACAGTTTACAGAGCAGGTACCATCCATAGGGTTAGGGGCTGCAGCCCAGGAGGCCTGGGCTCTTGATCTCAAGTATTGAGTGGGTATTTCAGCTTTAAATATTTCTTTCCATTTGAATGGACAATACTCAGAGGGGTTGTTTCATGCAAAAATCTACCATGATGAAAATAAAGGAGCTATTTGAGAATAACTATGTCTATTATTTATATGCTATGGAAGAAAAGAATTATTTTATGGCTTTTGGGCTGGTCCCAAAGCCATTGACTGAAACCATCACAACAGACTCCAATAATCAGGCACTTGTGGGGTTTTATAAATTGTTTCTCCAGCTTTATTGATGTATAATTGATTAATAAAATTGGAAGATATTTAAAATGCACAGAGTGATGATTTATGTATACATTGTGAAAGGGTTTCCCCCATTGGGTTAATAAACTCATTGAACACCTCACATTTAGCTTTTCTTTTTGTGGGGTGGGGGTGAGAACATTTAACTTCTACTCTCTTGGCAAGCTTCAATTACACAATACAGCATTATCAACAATAGTCACCATACTGTGCATTGGATCCTCAGACCATAATCATCTTATAACTGAATCTTTTACCTTTTTACAAAACTCTCCCTATTTCTCCCACCCTTAGGTCCTGGCAACCACTTTTTCACCCTCTTCTCTTCAGTAGACAGATTATTGATAGAATTAACAGGAAAGATCATCTTGGTCTTTTCTCATTCCTAGGACACACCCTAATATATACAAATAGGTTGAGGAACCTCCTGAAATTTCACATCTAGTTGTGTATTTGTGTATTTTCCATGGGAGCAAGGTGCTCATCAGGTTCTCAGACATGTCTGTGGTCTTTAAAACCACAGCCCTGTTTTTCATACTTCAGCAAGGCAGATCGCCCAAAGGCCAGATTGCCTCCACCTTCCACACCTACCAGAGTTCTAAGAGAAGAGGTGTTTCAGGAGCAGAAAGCAGTTCTGTCGACTGGCCAACTCCTGCTTAGTCTTCATATTCCAGCAGAAAGCCTGTCATTTCTGCAAAACTTTCTGACTGCACTAAGCAGATGCAGGCTATCTGCACCCAAGTTGTGCTGCCGGCACCTCATTTCATCCTACCATGCTATAACTGTGTGCATGATTTTTTTCCACTTGCCTATGACGTCTCAGAGGCTCACATTGACTTTACACATATGTGTCACCTAGTACTGCCTCTAGTTCATTCCAATGAGTTCCCAATGGATGGGTAGACAGATGGAGCCTCTTCTTTCATTGCCAATTTTGGATTATTTGTAGGTCCACTTCTGTTCCCTATAAGATTATTCACTTCTTTAACATGGGGCTAATATATTAATTGCAATGCTTGAAATTGATGAATGTTGGGCTTTAAAATAACTATCAACAACAGAAACTTAAAAAAGAAATAAAAATAAAACAAGGTAAGCAAACAACTAGAATAGAATCAGCATCATAGGTATGGGGATCATTGGGAGGGTTATCAGCTGGAAGGGGAAAGGGGTAGAAACGGGGAAGTGGTGCAGGGATTAGGAAACATAATTGATGGGTACAAGATAGACAGGGAGAGCCCTGGCTGGTGGCACAATGGATAAGGTGCTGGCCTGCAAACCCAAAGGTTGCTGGTTCGATGCCCAGCCAGATAGCAAGCCAGGCCTCCAGCCAGCTCTGTAGCTGGAGGCAGGTGAAAGGCAACCATACATTGATATCTCTCTCCCTCTCTGCCTCTCTGCCTCTCTCCCTTTACCTCTCTCTAAAAATAATAAATAAAATCTTTTTAAAAATTCATTAAAAAAAAGACAGGGGGGAATTAAGATTAATATGGGAAAGAGTGAAATCAGGGAATTTATATGCATGAAAAGGGGTGGGATTGCAAGAGGAAAGGGGGATCCTGAGCAGAGAGGAGCAAAGAGAAAAGAAATTAGGACAACCGTAACAACATAATCAATAAAGTATACTTAATAAAATAAAATTAATAATGCTGATTAATTAAACTCAAATCTATTTCAATTTCCTCTGGACAAATTTTAGAGCTGCAACTATATTCTATAAGTGGGCCTCACTTGGCCTGTGAGTAACCAACAGTCCTCTCTTTAATGGGTGCTGTTTTGTGCTTCAGCCTTATTACAGAAAGAAAACTTCCAGTCTCGGGCTTATCTGAACCTAGTCCCACTTTTCAGAAGCTGATTTTGCTCCAGTTACTTTACTTGGCACTCTGTCAATTGCAGATTCCCACCCTCAACAGTAACTAGATTTAAAAAGCTGTTTGGTCCCCTGGGACTTTACTAATTTTTACTTCACAAGGCTGACTTGCAAGTTTTAAACTTTCATGTCTCTAAGAGTTCTCCCAAGAGCTGACAGCCCTCCTTTGCCATGCTGATAGGTCATTGAAGAGGAAAGAGTGGGGAGAGGAAAGAGTTACATCTTGTAAGCTGTGGTTTGCCTGCCTAGAGCGGCATTTTGGATGAGGCTCATTATTTGTGGAAATGGTGTGTTCCACAGGCAAAAATAACTTTTTTAAAAAAAGAACATCTCTGTACCCTCTTGAAGTCATCTCAAAATGAATTCAAGATTTCTCATGAAACAGGGAAACCTTTATTATGGCCCGAAGGGGTCCTTGTGTACTTGGCCATGGCTCATTCAGTCTAATGGTGGCAACTAGAGGGTCCAGAGAAAACTAATAGAGGCTTAATAATGAGGTAATGAGAATGTAGGTCAAGGCAGGAAAAAGGTTTTCTATTTGGAGCCATAAAGCCATGGGAAATTCTCCCTTAAGGACCATAAACCACCGAAAGGAAACAATTGGAAGAGAAGATTATGGGACCTTTCCCTTACCTGATTTTAAATTAAGCACAAAGGACACCAAATTTTAAAAAATAAATCAAAACACATATATATGTCAGCATCCCATGAGAATCAGTTAAGGGAAAGAGAAAGATAAGGGAAAGAAAGAAAGGAGAGGGGAAAAGGGAGAGAGAACAGATTGATGTCTGGGAAAAACAAGCAGCACTTACTTGTGCCAGGCACTGTTCTAAGTGCTTTGAGCATGTTGATTGCTTTAATCATTATAATAATGCACAAAGCCCATATTATTATTCTCTTTGAAAAAGGGAAGCACAGGTAGGTTAAGTAACTTTCCCAAAGTCAACATAGCTGGTGGGTAAAAGAAATGGAATTTGAACCCACAGATGTGACAATGTGACTGTTGGCAGGTATGAATGAGGGATTGGGAACACCGAGCTATTCTGACCTAACCATGTGCTATAAACTGACTATTTATATCCCCTCAGGCTTCATACGTTACAGCATAACCCCCAATGTGATGGTATTAGAAACTGGGGACTTGGGTAGGTGATTAGGTCATGAGGGTGGAGTTCTCATGAATGCAACTAGTGCCCTTATATAAGAGACCCCAGAGAGCTCCCTCATATACCTCCCATGTGATGTTATAGCCAGAAGAAAGTAACCATGAACCAGGATGTGGGTCTTCACCAAATATCAAATTTGTTGATACCTTTGAAACTGGAAAAGCCAGTGTTCATGCTGCCTGTCATCTACCTGACCCAATAAACAGAGATAGGGATTGAATCCTTATGGGTACTTTATTCAGATGGTCAGTGGTGGGTTTGTACCCTAACAGACCATCTTAAATTCCATTATAAACAGACCCTTTCTATAAGAAGAAGAAAAGTATAGGGAAGGGGTTGGAATTCAGGAAAAAGATTAGCCAGATAAAAGCTGCAACATTCTTTCATCTGTTTCTCTGTGGTGGTCTTGATCTGTGTCCTGGGCAGTAGTCATTTCACCCTGGAGTACAATGGCTCAGATACCATCTTGATTGCATGCAGTCCTCTTGAGGCACAAAGGTGGAAGTGCTTATGGTCTCCTGGAGCTAAGGTGGGTCATACCTTCAGTTCCTGAAATAATAGACATACATGATTACTAAATTTATTAGCTATTACTTGAAACTAAAACTTTTCTAACATTTGAGTCCCTCATCACCTTGATCTTGGACTTCCCAGCCTCCAGAACTGTGAGAAATAAATTTCTGTTGTTTATAGCTGCACAGTATGTGGCATTCTATTCTAGCAGCCCACATGAGCTAACATACCATGGACTGCCTACCATAAATCCCATACAGAGTTCAACCACCCACAGCCCTGCTCTGTACTTTTCACCTCTCTTCTCAGACTCATGGGCTCTTGATAAAGCATTTCTGAAGGCCCAGCTCAGCCAATCATCCTTTACCTACGCATGACCCCTGCCTAAAACTTCTAACCTATGTCCTCAGAACACCAGCCGCAGGAAATGTAGGGGGTTGGTGACTCTCCACTGAATCACATTAGGAGATTTATTCTCATCCAAAGAGCATTACCCCCAGGTGCATAATCTCCTCAGGGGCAGTTCTGACCAATAGCTGGCCCACTGGCTGGCACATAAACAGACCCAGCCTTACTGCCTTAAGGCAGGACATCTCTGAAGGACCATTTCAACTTCAAAGATGCCTGGGATTGGGGCCAGAGCTAGGGTGAGGAGAACCAGGCTTCTGCCCCTCCAGGTACAAAATTTAAGGGAGCACCAAAAAATATCAGTAATCACAGAAGAGAAAATGTTAATGCAATATAGTTTTTAAATAATGCAAAAAAGCAAAGTTTTAAAGACAGCCCTCCAAGGTTAAGTAAGGTGAGGAGAGCAAGGTGAGCAGGTAAGTGCAGGGTTGAATTCCATCTTTATTTCAATTTATGATATTTTATTCATCATGCATTATTAGATCAGTTTAATTTTTTAACTGTTTCATTAAATTATTATGTTTCTTGACTACTGAGTTTTTGGCACCCCTTAAATTATGCCCCAAGGCAAGGCCTGTTTCACTTTGGTCCTGGCTTACCAGGGGTCTGCTGAGACTTCTGTTGCAGGTGCATCATAGTTGAACTCCTCCCCTTCTTCAGTCCTGTCTACTTTTTTACTCCCTTTTAGAAATCCCCAAGCCATTTCCAGTAAGCATTCTGTACAAAAACCTAAGAATGTCAGAGTCATCTTCCTGAGGAGCCAACTTGGGACAGGGAGACAACCTGGTATAGAACGTTTACATGGTGGGTCCACCCGAAATGGATATTCAGCCCCTAGCTTACCACCAGTGTGAGCCCAGACCAGAGCCTGCAGCCTCCCACAACTCAATCTTCCTCCAGCATAAAATGAGAATAGTAATGCCTATCACTCATTTAACCCTGGTTTCTGTGAGGTGTCAATGAGCCAAACTAGGTGAAAACTTAGTGTCTAGCCAATAATAGCATTGCAGAAGGTGTTATCCCTCCCTGTGTTTCATCTTCCCCTGTCCTTGAGCCCTTAAACAGATCGAAATAAGCAGCATGTCCTGTCACAACAAGACCACAGGCCTTGAGAAAAGGGATGAGACCCTGTTAACATTGTTTTTTGCCAAATCAACTGGGGTTCATCCTCCTACAGCAGAATCACACTCTTTTTATCAGGAGGCTGCTGATAATCTGACCCACTGCTTCCTGGTCAAGTGTCACATGGGAGATCCTCCTTCTTGGTTGTTTCTAAACAGCTGTGATTAGGAACAATTGAGGACTGCTGTGCCTGCCATTCTTCTCCTTTTAGCTGATTGGTAAGTCCTGGCATGCCATTATCACCAGAGACCACATCTGTCAGCCTCAGGAGTCCACAGGCCCACTCAGACCCCTCACCAATCTCACTAGTTTTATCTGTGCTCCCAGAGTGCCTCAGACAGTTTGCTGTTCTGAGCAAACTGATAGAAGAATCTGCCATCTCATTTGCTCGATGAGCAGAACAAGGTTCTTAAAAAGCAAGAACTAAGATAGATGTCATAGAATGTCAAGAAAACCAGGAAAACCAACAAGGATAGACAGTCCTCTCATTCCAGAAGCTGCCAGCATTCCAGAAGTAGAGAGAAAATAAACATAATTTGAGATACAAGCAAAACCCATAACCATGGACTTCTAGAATGATACACTTATCTCCCAAATGCTGCCTGTTGAAACTCATCAGTGCCCATGTGACAGCTCCTTCACTAGGCATTCCTCTCTCCTGCACTCCCCACCCTCTAACCAGAAGTGACTTCTTTATGCTTTCTATAGTTTGAAATGCTATTCTGATTTCTAGATGCTTGGCTTTAAATTGGCAAGGCTTCCATCACTATTGTACATTTAAAATTTTTTCTGTCTCTCCCACAGTGTTTTGTGCAAAAAAAAGGTGCTTAATAAATGCTTGGAAAGGAGTGGCCATGCTAGAAAAGTTCAGAAACCACAAAGAAAGAAAAAACAAGTTTCCGGGTGAGGTGGACTTTGAAACAGCTTTTGAAGGAATGAAAAACAAGGTCCTCTGGGGTCAGAGTCGCAAACTGGAGCTCCAAGAGCCTTCTTCCACCAACTCACACATTTGCTGGGCTCTCCCATGGTTCAGAAATTTTAAAATCTGAATGCCTGTGGCTAGCATACACATTCCCCACTGTGTTGCATCTTATATCACTTCCTGTCTGTTCGCAACACTGTGGTGCCTACCTGGTCCTTCAATGTGTCTTTTGCTCTGCAGATCCCTGTTTGTAGCCACTTCCATCTCCAAAGTTAGATGGTCCTGGCCAAAACCCATGCAGATTAAGGTAAATGTGTGTGTTTCACCCAATTTCATAGCTATCTCCCTTAAATGTGGATGAAGACCTTTTCTTTCAGGGCTAAAAATCAGATCCGGGGAGATAAGGGACAGAGCAGTCACTAAGTGCCCACTATGTAACAAGGCTTTATTCCATTTAATCCCTTCAAACTCCTTAAAATTAGGCGTTACTTATCCCCATGAACAAAGAGGTTCGGTGAGGTTAAATAATTTGCCCAGAGCTATAGAGCTGTAAACTAGTGGAGCCAGATTTCAGGCCTAGATCTTTATGCATCCCACACTCTTCATCTGCCAGGGAGGAGCAGGTGCCCAGAACCTACCTTTCCCCAGGGCAGAATTGTGAGAGGGAGGGTAAGGCATGTTCTGGGCAGCACAGGGTTTGCCTGAAAGTAATTCCTATTATCTGCAGTAAGGTCGGCGAGTCATGTGCAGATAATCCAAAAATAGCTTTCTAATTTTTCTTGGGATAAATATAAATTTTTGGCAACAGACACCCCCTTCAAAGCATGTTTTGATTAGAGTTACACAAAAAGGCATTTGTATTCTCTGAGGATTTGCCAACTAACGAACAAAAGGTAACAAAGAAGTATGCCAGCCCGACTTCCCTCTTGCCACCACAGGACTGTCCATGGAGCTATCAGTGAAATAACCCTAGTGGTAGTGGGACACTAGGGCTCCACTGAGTCCCCATCCCTCTTGAATGTGAAACCCAATTCAACTGTCCTCATTTCATGAACACATTTTGTGGAAACTATGATCTGTTTGGCCTTAGCCAACATCACAAGACAAGTTAATAGAGAATTGGGATTCAGAATTCAGAGCCCTGAATGTCATCTCTTTTCGATATTAACTCTCCTTGCTGATCCTAATGTTGGACTATTTCAGAGTCAGGAATAGCCAGGATTGAGATAAAAAGAGATGTCTGAGTGTTGGCGAGGATGCGGGGCAAAGGGAACCCTCATACACTGTTGGTGGGAATGCAGGCTGGTGCAGCCACTGTGGAAAACAGTATGGGGATTCCTTAAAAAACTAAAAATGGAACTGCCTTTTGATCCAGCAATTCCACTACTTGGACTATACCCAAAGAATCCTGAAACACCAATTCATAAGAACCTATGCACACCTATGTTCATAGCAGCACTATTTACAATAGCCAAGTACTGGAAACAGCCTAAGTGCCCATCAGTGGATGATTGGATCAAAAAACTTTGGTACATTTACAC
>PVIW01010831.1:0-41495 GCA_004026585.1 Noctilio leporinus
GGCTTCAGGCAGGGGCTAGTGTGAACAGTTGATCTGAGGAGCTCGCTATTGTACAAGAGCCTCAGAGAGGGAGTGATTGTCCCATGCATGTTTCCAGGGAAATGTGATCAGGGAAGAGGGGGATCCTGGTCCAGGTTTCTTGGTCACAGGTCCCTGGGCTGAGTCGGGGCAAGGGCAGTGAGTGAGTCACATCTTTGGAAGGAACCAGGCAATAGAAGGACCTGGGTGTCTCTTCCAAAGAGAAGTGAAGTGAGTGACACATCATTAGGGCCAAGTACTCTCTGTCTCACTGTGTCACCCTTGTGACAGATGGGGACACATGGTCGTCCATAATGCTCATCACACACAAGACCAAGCCCCCCATATTGGACTGTCCTGTCTCTGGAACCACTCTGATCCTATGAACTTTAACTTTGCAGCATACTCTGAGGAGGCACCCAACATTTTCCTCTATTCTCACCTGGTGAGAGAATGAGAAAAATGACATGACTTTCCACAGATTCCACATATCTGACTCACAGACACTAAAGCTCCTTGAAAATGGGGCACAGAGACACCAAAGTGCTCAACTGAAATGCATCTTTGGGCAGCATTACAGGGACAGGTGAGGGAGGGGACATGTCCATTTTGAGGGCCCTCTGGAGCAGTTGAGGACACATATCACTGGGTGGGTCAGGATCATGGATGGGGGCTCAGTTCTCCTCATAAGAGGAAGGGTCAGGAAAGGGTCACAGAGCATGGGTGTCTAATGGAACCCAGGTGTGCTGCTCAGTGGAGGAGACATTCTTACTGCTTCTCTTCCTTGATGTTCACCTCACTTTCTTTCATGCTGGTCCCAGCTGGCCAGTCACAGGGCTCCTCCCAAGTGTCTTTTTGCACCTGCAGGACAGATGGAACCTCCATCAGATGTGACTTCACCAACCCATCACTCTCAGCTCTCTTATGAACAGAGAGAGGGTCTCCTGAGACTTTTGTCACCTGCAGAAATCTCACATCTTCTCCATGATTGTTCTGTCTGTCAACATGCCTCAGGCTTCTCCCTGCAGAATTGTGTCATGAAGACAGCAGAGAAATTTCTGTGTGAGAAGAGTATGCAAAATCAGTGAAGAAAAACTGGTTTTAATCATTTACCAGGTTGTTAAATCCCATCATCTGCTTCCCCTCAATTTAGTGGTTTCACAAAAATACACCTACTCTGCATTTGATTTTCCTCTGTTTTTCACCTTGCCTATCATGAGCTCCCAGTCCAATCCCAATACAGGACCCACCCACCCATCCCTAGGGCCTCAGGTAAATGTGGGGATGGTAGGTTCCTAATTTTCTCTCTATGACAGGGAAGCAGGTCCCATCATCCACACATATATCAGATCACTTGCTGGCCCAGAGTCAGTGATGCTGTCTCTCTGGGAGAAGGTGACTCTGAGGTCTCAGTGCCCCATGTGTCCAGGGACCTGGGAGCCTCCTGAGAGGCTAACCTAGGTGAAGGGACTGTCTTCCCTTCAGGAAGTGAGATGAAAGAACACAGCATGGCTAACATCTGAATCACCTGCAGGGCTGGGCTGGACTCAGGTGCCAGGTCCTAAACCAGCATGGCCAGTTCCCTGGAGCTGGACTGCGGCAGAGGCTGCATCTGTACTGCCACTTGCAGGCCCCATTTCCCAGCCAGGTCAAGAGGAAGACTATTCTTTATTTTTCTATTATTTTTACATCATATTTAACATCAAATATGATGTTATTTTATATGAAAGTATGATCCTCCCACCTGGCAACAATGACTATTTTATGTGAGTTTTAGGACTTGAGGAGATGGTTGGGCATACAGTTTATCTGTTTTAATATGCACTTCAATAACTCATGAGATTAAAATAGTGTGATCAAATTATGTAAGACAGCTTTAATTATTTATATTTAACTTAAAAAAATATTTTCTTTATTTATTCTTAGAGGGAGGGGAATGTGGATAAAGGATAGGGGAAAAAACACTGATGGGTGGATGCCTCTCATCACCAAAGCTCCGTATCTGTCCCACAACCCAGGCATGTAGCCTGTCTGGAAATCAAACTTGCCACCCTCTGGTTCACAGACCAGCACACAATTATCTGAGCTACACCAACAATGGCTCCAGATTAAAGTTTAAATTAAAATAAGGTCTCTCCAATGATGATTAAAGATGTTTCATAACATAACTGCTCACCCATCCTTAATCCATGGCACTGGTTCAAAAAGAAGAAATGTGCTTAGAACCCAGAAGTACATGAGGCAGTGACCTCACTCCCTCCTCAATTATGAGAAAATGTTCCCTCACCTGCAAATTTCTCTACCAGCACCCCTGGGCTGTGGGGCCCCCAGCTTTCTCCTCACATAGGTCTGAGGTCCCTGGGGAAGGCACAATGTGCTCTTGAAGAAGAGGAGACTGCTGGGCCCCCTCCTGTGTCTGTTGACTGTCACACAGGGTAAGTGTCTCAGGAAACAAACTTTGGACTATAGGATGGTGGTGACTGACAGGGACTGATGCCATTCTCCCCAGGTGTCCTGTCTCAGGGGCAGCTGCAGGCCTCAGACCCAGGGCTGGTGAAGCCCTCATAGACCCTCTCCCTCACCTGCACTGTCTCTGGATTCTCCTCCACCAGTGGTTTCTGTTCCACTTCAATGTGCTTACAATGTGCAATATGTTTCACCTTACAAAGTGCTGGATTTAATGGGATCCATAGGTAATGATGGGAATTCTTACTACTGCCTGTCCTTCAACAGCTGCATGCCCATCTGCAGAGCTATGTCCAAGAACCAATTCTCCCTGCAGCTGAGTCCATGACCAACAAGGACATGGCCATGTGTTAAGGAGAAAGAGACACAGTGAGGGGAGTCAGCCTGAGCCCAGACACAAACCTCACTGAGGGGGACAGTAGGGCTGGGCTTCAGGGGGAGCTCAAGACACCAGTGGGCACAATGCAAATAAACACTGGCACTGATCCACAGAGTTCTGTGTCCCCTGTTCCTGCCTCAGCACCCGCTTTTGCCCCTGGGGAGACAGGCATCAGTGTGCCCCATGCTCCTGACATTGGTTCTCCTGGCTGTGAACTCTGAGAATGGGACCTGTGGACTGTTTGTCAGAGTGACCCTCCCAATCCTCCTGAACAGTGTTGGCTACAGTGACTGAAAAAAGGACTCCTGGGTTGGAATCTCCACGGAACAAAGCAGAACACATCTCAACATGTCATCTGCTCATTCCAGGTTCTGGAAGAAACAGGAAACTGCAAGGGTGGATACTCTCAAGTCTTTGTATCAATTTTTGCTTTTGTTCTGTTGTCAGAGTAGCCACTCATTCAGTTTGGGTGACAGTGGGGATCTTGCCCATGTACTGGGAACACAGGAGATGAAAGGCCTGGAGTCATCATGATTTAAATCGTGTGTGTGTGTGTGAGAGAGAGAGAGAGAGAGAGAGATAGTGCACACACACATGCTATTCACTGGGCAAAGAAGTGCACTGAGATTCAAGTCACATGCAGGGATGCTCAGATGGAACCTGAAGCAAAGGAACTTGAAGACATCAGAGTTACCCAAAACCCTTGTGAGCTTATGGACCTTGGAGTGTCAGTGCATCTGGAAGCTCCAGGGAAGAGGTTCCCTGGTGGTTTCACATTCCTTGCTTGGAGACTCTCTGCAGAGTCACTTGAGTTTAGCAAGGCCAGTTTTCTGTCCACGGATGTCAAATCACATAGTGTCCCTGAGGGATGACACTGAATTTAGGGAGTAGCTTTTACTTCTGGAGATGAGATGCTGAGAAGTCCGTTCTCTGTGAGTCCAGATGGGACCCTCCAGTGCAGGGTGCAGGCTGGGCAACAGGGTGCTAGCAGGACCCAAGAGCTTAGGGCTACTTCCACAGTTGAATGTGCTGAGGGTCAGGACTTCCTCTTTTCAGGAATACATCTAAAACAATAGTTGGACAAGAGGTGACTGGAAATATCCTACACTGTTAGAGCATTTACCAAACTTGGTTAGAAGAGAGGGACACAGTCAATGGGGGTATTTCTAAGACACCTTTGTATGTGAAATGTAAGGAGTTAGAGACAACCATATTTTTATTAACTCACCAGGTGCAACCTTTTGGAGACACCCTGATCCCAGGATAAGACATTCAGGCATTAAAGCTAAAAAATGTTCCAGGTGGTCTCTGTGTGTCACACAAAGTTGGGCTCACAAGGAGCAGCATGCCCTTTGAGGGCTCCTTCCTCAGAGGGAGGAGCTCTGTCAAGACAGAATTCAAGGGCCTGGCAGAGGACACATATTCTATTACATTGATTAGGACTAGGACTCTCTAAGTGAGTCCTAGTGTGAGTATGGTTGTTGTGTGCTCTATCTGCTCCCAGGTAGAGTCAAGTGTTCATATGTGAAGTACTCTGTGCCATGAATATGCAAATGAGAAAAGGTTGACTTGGTTAAATGTGGCTTTGTCTTTGTCCTGAAAGCATCACCCACAGCCAAAACTTCCCCAACACAGGGCATGATGGCACAGCCCCTCACCATGGATGAGCTGGAGAGCTCTCTTCCTGGTGGGAGTGGTTACAGGTATGGGGCTCCTCAGTCTCTTGCTTGAGGAAGGTACCAGGAGAAATGAAGAGGAATTTCCATCCACTCCTGTCTTCTCTCTACAGTTGCCCACACACAGGTGCAGCTTGGTGCAATCTGGTGCTGAGGTGAGGAGGCCTGGGGCTCAGTGAAGGTCTCCTGGCATCTGGAATCACCATCACCTACTACGGGATGCACTGGGTGCAACAGGCCCCAGGACAAGCTCTTAAGTGGATGGGAATGTTTACCCTAATGATGGTGACACTAATTTCGCACAGAAGTTCCAGGGCAGAGTCACCATATCTGCAGACAAGTCCACGAGCACAGCCTACGAGAAGCTGAGCAGCTTGAGAGCCGAGGACATGACTGTGTATTACTGGGTAGGAGACACAGTGAGGGAAAATCAGCCTGAGCCCAGACACAAACCTTCCTTCAGGAGGGGCTTTGACCAACAGGGAGCAGTCATGGTCCCTGAACATAAGGGCTATCCTATACCAGGAAGAGGTGCAGTTGGAGGTTTGGCCAAGTTATCTGTGTGGTTTCTTCTTCATATAACTGTTTCCTCAGGGAACATCCTGGTCCCTACTTCTGTGTGCACTTCTGAAGTTTCTGGCTTAGAAAATCTGTTATAAAAGTAAACATTCTCACATGAAAAGTAAAAAGGCATGTCTTCTTTCATACAGTCTTGGCCCAATTCCAATGAATCCCCAAACATTTTGAGTATGACCATAGGCTCCTCTGGATTCAACATGCAGCTCAACAGGACACATGCCTGCTGTACATGGGACAGCAGAGACATATGAACCCTAAACAAGGAAACAAAGACCACTGGTGGTGAAAAACACTCACTTGGCATCATGCTCACAACACCAAGTATATAGGTGACAACACACAAAGGCAGAGGGACCCATGACAGCTTGGTGTGGATGTGCAGGCTGATGACAAATACACACCCCAATGGTCCATGGGTGTTTATCAACCACATAATTAAACTCTCTGGAGGGGACAGGAAAGATTTTTCATCAAAGTAGATGCACTTTTGTGAAACCATGAAAGCAGACTTGTCAATGTCATGGGAGGGGAATTCTGTTTAAAGGGGCTTGTGCAGTTTGACTCTCCAAGTAACACCTAAGGGGAGTCTAAGGCTGTCCTAATAGACTTACCAGGTGGGGCATATGGAGAAAAGGTAGGAACAAATCTCCATTTTCCTGCAAAAATGAGAGAGAGAGAGAGAGAGAGAGAGAGAGAGAGAGAGAGAGAGAGAGAGAGAGAGAGTCTGATTTCCATAAGAATAAGCAAAAAATGAAAAACAAAAACAAAAACAAAACAGTCTTTATGTGAGGACAACCACCATGTATATAGTAAATCAAAAGCATGATTATAAGAAAATAATGTTGAAGATGAAGCTAAAGATAATAATGATGATGATAAAGTTAGACAGGGAATTTTGTCCCATGTCTTGTGTGAACCCTTTCCCCTATCCAAGGTCATCAGATTTTGGAAACTTTGGCTCAGCTTCCTGCTTTTAAAGATAAGATGCTTCCCCATTTTAAATGAGGATCATCAGTTTAAGTACACCTATAAAACTAACCTCCAATCAGATGGGATGATTCCTTGGATATGAGGAATCATCCTCATACCTAACTTCAGTTTAGATCCTGAAACTGAAAAATGAATTTGATGGAGTTTCTCTGCTGCATTTTGTATCGAAACACCTGGTAAGATTCCTTCCCATAAGGTTCAAGAACAAGTTTTCTGTCATGTTCATGTCAATAGATAGACTCACTGATTGAAGACCACAGAGCCCATTAGAAACATGGATTACAAAGGCACCTTTAATGTGTGGATGACAGGAGGGGTATAACGTGATTTTTTTTCATCACTTTTCCTGTGTGTATACAGCAGGGCAGAGGCCAGTTTTGAGTGAGAGTTGCTGACCTCATGGCTTGTCCCTTTCCCTGTCACAGGGGACAAGTGATGTGACCTAGGGGAAGGATGGTGGGCCACCAGTGCTTATGGGAGAGTTTTTAAACAAAACAATTAAGCATTTCTGAGACATTCAATTATTTTTATAGAAAATGTTCCTTTACACTCTCTTCAGAGATTGTGAGTGGTGTTGATCATGAAGTGTGGGAGACTGGCAGTGTTGCTTTGCACAGATGCTATGCAGTGAGCACCTCCATCACTACATGTGCAGGGTGGAGGATGCATATTCCAGCAACTTATGTTAGGAAGTGACATCCAAGCATCAATGTAACCCAAGAACAATAAACACAACATACTCACACCTTATAGACTGTGAGGCTCGATAAAACTACCTAACTGATTCAAAGGGCCCTTGAGGACTGGTCCAAGATCAAGTCTCAACCTCATCCTTCAAAGTTGACGTGGACATCCAACTCACAAGTTTGTATTGTATACAAACCACTCTAGGACTGTGCTGTTTTATAGTCTATTTTCCTGCAGCAAAAGCTATGTCATGTTCATGTTGCCTGACCCTCTGATCCTTTATGTACCAAGTGGTACGAATGCTTCAAAAATTGTTCCAAATGTGAGGTAAACACCCTCCAATGGAACAATCCCAATAATTTATGTAACTGCTTTAATGTTGTGGGGTTCAGAAACACTTGTACTTTATCAATTACTGAATTAGGTCCTCTTTTAACCTTATCTGACCAGACAATCCCCAAGATCTTGACAGATAAGCCAGGCTTTTGTATCTTGTTTATGCTTAGTGTCCATCTCCACTGCTGCAATTGATTCAGCAAAGCAGGTAGAAAAGTATCTAAGTCAGCATGATTTAATCAATAAAGTTATACCATTGTATTGTCTGGGGCTTTTGGCACATTTCTAAGCCCTTCACCACAAACCCGTGACACAGCATTGAGCTGTGAAGCTCAATCTGTGGCAATACAGTGAAGGTCTTCTCAGGTGAAGGCAAATTGATCTTGACGCTCAGCTGCATTGTCCATGGAGACAAAGGCATTAGTCAAATCAAGAACATAATGATAGGTTTCCAGCTCACAGCTCAACTTATCCATTGAATTGGCTACTGAGTGCACAGAAGCATGTAATGGTGGCATTAGCTTATTTTATTCCTGGTAATCTACTCTCATTGGTCACATGCCAATCAGTTTCCTCATAGACTACATGAGGCAGTTCATAATGGCTATTTACTAGACAAAGTATCTGGAACTTTTCCAGCTCCTGGATACTATCCTTAATCTCTTGAAGATCTCCATGAAAGCAGTGTTGTTTGGTATATGTTAATTGGCAGGATTTTGTCAAGACCAGTGGGGGATGTTTGGCATGGCCCGAAATAGTAGACTCACAACCTGATCATGAACACAGAATTTCCTGGCAGTGGAAGTGAGCTACAACCCTTGCATCACATTGATTTCCAATATGTACTTGGGTGTTGGAGAGTGATAGAGCACATATTCCTTGGGTGGCAGGTGCCCTATCTGCAAAGTAAGGGACTCTTGCTTCACCCACATGGTGGTACCACACTACTCATCTCTGATGGACCCCACACCTAGGAAGCAATTGAAGTTTCCATGCCAAAGGGAGCATTTCACTCAGTGTCTACTAAGGCCAGTACCCATTGTATGCTTTTGGGGGGACTGGTAGATAGCATGTGGCCTCTGGTCCATTCCAGGTCCTGCTAGGTGGTTCCCTCAGACTTCTCCTCAGTCAAACTGGAAAACCCAATCACTGTCATTATGGGACACTCAACCCTGCAGGATAACCTCCACAAGTAATCCTGCAGTAGATTTACAGAACATGTTTAAGATGTGAATATTTTTTTTTTCTGTGTTGGGATTCCCTTTCTTCCTTCGTGACAAGAAAAATTTTGCTCCACTTTCAATAGTTGCAATAGCTCCACAGGACCTTGTTAGATGCTTTATCTAGTTTCCCTTTATAGGCTCCTGCTTCCAGAAGATCATATCTGGGGCGTAGTGACCCTGATGAGTCCTTCCTTTCCCTTTCCAGATCCTACTGCTCACAAACACTTCCTGTTATGGGAAACATCTGTCTCACCTATGTCAGCTATGGTTCTGGTCACTACACTGATGGTATTGCCCACATAAGGGCAAGTGTAGCTAATAAGTGTCTGAACAACTGAAACGGTGTGGTATATAGCACCAATCTCCTAATTCCTGCTGTGAACACATCTTCATTTGGGTTATGAGTATTCAAACTATAACTAGCCCTCCTCCTCATTCCTAGTTCTCACAATGTCTGCTGTAACTCAAGATTTGTTTGCCACCAATGGTTGTGCATGGCAAATTCTCTCAGTATGCCCATGTAATGTGAGTGGCTTCCATGATTCAATCTAATGGAATGATTACCTAGATTCTGATGTGTGTTCTGCAGCTGCTGTTTCAGTGTGGAATGGGTGGTGCTACAAGCTCACCTACTTCCAGGCCAGATAGCAAGATGCCTCCTTCTCCACATTCCACAATCTGAGCAAACAAGCAGCTAATGGTTCTGATGCCTTTTGCTGAAATTTGCTTCCCAAATCGACCAGCTCCACTTGTGAATATGAATGCATGGTGGAGTGCTTCATTACCTGTGGTGAAGGCTGAGCTTGCACTTGGGGCATCAGCGGGACCTTGGTTTTGATCTTATGCATTACCACTGCTCATGCCCTCAACATGAGTGGGAACTGCCCTCCCCATTACCCTCACCCTCTAAGAGATGTATGACCTGTACTTCTGATTCTGACATGAAGCCAGTCACAATCCAGGCTCTCACAGTGGTCACTTTAGACTATAATATTTCCCATGTTTTTTCCAAGGAATTCCTCATTTTCTGTTTTCAGGATAAGTCCTCCTTGAACTCTCAGACCTGGTGTTTCCAGTACCAATGACTCCCAGACCAGTTTAGGCAGAACAGTGAGGAATAAGCACCCCATGACACTGGCTAATGCCTGAGCACTTTTCTTCTCTACAGAGTCCCCTGTCTCCATCAGGAAATTCTCTACCACCTTATGGGTAACTCCCACTACCAGTCATGAAGGGGCATCCAAATATCCAGCATAGCCACTTCCATGAATTACATATGTGTGGTAAACCAACCCAGTAGCCCATTGTGAGTGACCTCTGCTCCATAGTTTGGGTCTGAGGTGAATCCTGACAACTTTGCAAAGTGTGCTGCCGAAGCTCAGCTCCAGGCAGTTTAACATTGGATTTGGCCATATAAATAAAAATGACAGTAGAGCATTGCTGAGGAAATTCATATCAAGCTCATTCCAGCAGCAGAACATCCATGCCACATCAACAACAGGGATGCATAAGTAGAAAGAGTATTGAACAAAGGTAGAAGAAAGACAACAAGAACAGTGAGATAGCATAGCACATGCATACAAGGACACTCATGTATGAGGATGATTTAGGGAAATAAATCAGGATTTAGCCATGGACCTTGGCTCTGGTCATCACTGGACATGACAGACATCATCTCCATGGGAATAGGTCTGGTCTTCTACTTGATGGCTAATTTCCAGCATTTCTCCTGAAAACTCTAAATCAGGTTCATCAGCTACCACTGGGTGCAAGGATGACTGAACTCTTCACTCAGTAAGGAGCTGAATGCTCAGAGCTGTGTGCTCAGAGGTCTGTGCTGGTTGCTCTCATCATCATGGCCTGCCTGTCCTGGTGGGTAAAACCTGCCAGGCATGTTAGGGCAGGATAATCATGGACTCAGAGTCCTGTTAATCTGCTTAGGACATGGTCTCCATCCCAGGGTTGGGGTTGATTGGACAGAGTGCTGTCCTTTGGAGGCACTGCCTGGCTCTAACTCATTAGCCAATAGCTTGGGTCTAAATGAGGGACACAGATGTCTTCCCCACTGGAATGGGAGCATGTGACCAGGCGATGGCAGCAGGGAGTTATTGCTCTTGAATTCCCCATCTGGGGAGTCTCCATAGCTGTGCTGGGACAGGAAGAGGCATGTACTTTGGTTTATGTTATCTATGTGTTTCCAGCTCTGCTGGAGCAAATGCTTCTTCATCATCAGAGTTCCAATAGGACCATTCCAAGTTATGGTCAGACTTTTAAAAATAATGTCTGCATTCTGACTCAACAGAATGTCCTCAGTGTTAATCTGTGTGGTTGCATGTGGCAGGGTTTCCTTTTAATTATTGTAATAACACCATGAAAAAAAGTGACTGATAACCTGTGTTAATCTAAAATCAAAAAGGAAAACTACCCTGGCTGATGGTACAATGGATAAGTACAAGCCTGTGAATGCAAAGGTCACTGGTTCTATTCCCAGCCAGGGTACATAACCAGGTTGCAAGCCAGGTATCCAGCCAGCTCCGTAGCTGGAGGCAGGTGAAGAGCAACCATGCATTGGTGTGTCTCTCTCTCTCTGCCTCTCTCTTCCCCTATCTCTAAAAATAATAATAAATAAAATCTTTAAAAAAAAAAAGGAAAGCTATTTGGGAAGCACAGATTCAGGCAAGAAACCTAATGATGTTCTGAGCAGAGATGAAGGCCAGAGGTGATTTTGAGAATGGGGAGATGCAGTTATAAGTCTAGAGGGCAGGAACGTCATTTGTTGCAGGCAAACTAAGTTAGTATTCAACTGCAGGTGGGGGTGAAATTTTGAAGATTTTCTGAAATAT
Source organism: Noctilio leporinus (assembly GCA_004026585.1). Classification (NCBI taxonomy): domain Eukaryota; kingdom Metazoa; phylum Chordata; class Mammalia; order Chiroptera; family Noctilionidae; genus Noctilio; species Noctilio leporinus. The sequence goes on from PVIW01010831.1 coordinate 11,198, forward strand.
TCAGTGCCATTGTCAGAATGCCTCTTTCCCATTAGCTGTGCAAATGGTTGTTTGAAATACAGTATTGGACACACAGGGAAAAAGTGACTGTGTGGAGGCCAAACCCATCACAGGTTGAACAAGGAAGACATGCCAGATGTTTTTCTGGAATGGCTTTCTGTGCTCTAATTTAACCTGGATCCTCTCCTGTCAGCTTCTCATAGTAAGATAGTTTTCCATGTGATGTGGCCCTGGCTGGAAGAGTCCATATGGAGGCAGAGTTGGGGCTGTGGTCTGCTGTAGTGCTTGAGCCTGTGTTAAGCCACAACGTGATGCACACTCAGGGATTTGTGGTGGGCACATCACATGGAAAATTATCTTCTACCTCACATTATTGGAAACCATTGATTTTTCATTGTTCACAATTTGTTATAAAAACAAAATATTTTTATTACATTTAAGTAGCCAATGCCTGCAGAATGACACTCATAGTTTTTATTATTGTTGTTACTATTTTGGTAAACTTTGTGTAACCCAGACATCAAAGATACTAACAAAATTGAAATGGTACAGATTATTTTCAATGCTTGATTTGGATGTTTTGAATATGTTACCTATCTCCCAAGAGATACATTAATTGATCTCAACTAATATCTCAATTTGATCACTATCAATGTCAACTAGTCTAACCAGCCATGAAGCATTGAAGTCCAGTGAAAAACTCCAGCTAGAAACTTTGCAGTCATCACTTGAAACATTAGATCACTCACAACATATTCTCAAACAACTGCACAGATTTTTAAATTTGAATTTCAGTTAGATTTTTAGCATTTTTGAAATAATAATGCATAATTTGCCAAAAAGTTGTTAATTTTTCTTCCAATATCTGTATTAAAATTACTACACAAATCTTCACCAATTTTGGTAAGTTGCTTTTTAAAGGAAATGGATATGACAGGTGTCATTATATAATCTAACAAAATTATTCTGAAGCAAGTTAAAGCAACTAAGTGGTACTAGAGTTATTTTAGAGAAAAAAAATACTAATTGGTCTTTTGTGCCAATGCAGATGATATTATTAAGTAATTAACATTGAAACTCCAATTCAGTTACATTAATAGAGAGTGAGCTCAGAGTCCCAAACAAAAGATGGTTATACTACTGTGTCAAATGTCAGTGATTATCAGAGTTCAGGAATCTGAATTGGCCCTTCTAATACTGCTCCAGAGTTTCCAGGGTCAATTCTGTTCATTTCAGGGTTTCCCTGAAACTGGGTCATGGATGCTACCCTTGGCACATGAGCTGCCACAGGATAGGCACCACACACACTTGGCACTTGTAACCTCATCATATGGATTACACACAAGTCATTGCAAGGTGAGCAGCAAATTCATGTCCAGCTCACCATGGAGAGACATAAATTGCTCCTTATCAGCATTGACCCTCTTTACACATGGCTGGGAGTCTGCTGTTGGTCAGGTTTAGTTATAAGAAGTTTTCAACATGATGATGTCTGATTCCCTGATGTAAATTCCTATGTGAGTTCTTCTTGTACAAGGGAACCTGGTAACCATAGAGGGTAAGAGGTATTCAATGGGAACAGGAGCATGGAACACGGTCATTCTGAGTCATTCGATATACCAGGAGTAGACAGGGTAATAGAGCTGTGGACAGCAGGTTGCAGGTTCTTCACTTGGTCCTGCATGTGTATGGATGAGCCAACTCATGGCAGTGCCTTTCAGAAGACACTATACATCCTAACAAAGCCCATGGTGTAGACAATCTTCCTCCAGAGGCTCTCCATGCCTCTAACACAGTGAACATTACAGTGAACTGGTAACTACAGCATATGGTCTGACATATAATGTTAAGCAAGATGATTCCCCCAACACAGCTGTGGAGACACCTTGCAGAATGTTTATTTCATCTCAACAGTCATAGTCTGAAATGGATTAGAAGTCCTGGCTCACAGAAAAAGGTTCATCTATAGTTGGCACACTCGGGGATCAATTAAATTGAGGTTATGGCAGCTGCCTTATCTATGGCAGTCCACACAGCTTTGGACCAGCTGTAGGAAAAAAAAAAAAAAAAAAAAGTTCTGTGCAGGTGGTGGCTTTTTACTTTGTTCCCCATTGTAGACAAGATGGCCTTTTCAAGCAGTGGAAGAGAGGGGTCAGTATGGCTAGTCTATTCCTTTCTCTAATTGTCTTCAACAGGAGGAAGAAAGTTTGCATCAGTTAAATGCCTAATGGTAGCCAGGTGATCAAGGTCCACAGTATGTCTGTGCTCTCTGCGTCTGTGTCTTCCCAATAAACAACCACACATAACAGCCTCCTTCCCACAATGTGAGACAGAATTAGGGGGTCCAGAGTGAGCATGTGAGGGGACAATGACCTATGCCTAGTCTGATCACAGGGACAGCTGCATCACTAACAGGTACACCTGACCTTCTAACGCTCACATTTACATGTCCAGGTGCACGTGATGTATTCAGTTACCAAACATGGCCTATTAACATGAACAAGGGTTGATTAGGATTCTGTGTTCAATTGTTAAAATGCTAGTGACCACCTTCCCTTGCAGTGAGATGCAGCCCAATTGGTAGATCATAAGTCCAGAGCTCTGTATATAGTAGAAGGACATGCAAATATGACCCCTCTGTTCATTAAAAGCAGTCCAGCTCTGACTCTGCAGCTCTGGGACAGGAGCCCAGCCTGGGATTTCCAGGAGTTCCCAGTGCCTTATTAGGAAAGAACACAGACCACTCACCTTGGAGTTTGGGCACAGCTGCATTTTTTTTTTTAAGAAGATTTTTTTAAAAGATTTTATTTATTCCTTTTAGAGAGAGGGGAAGGGAGAGAGACAGAGAGGGGGAGAGACATCAACGCATGGTTATTTTTCACCCGCCCCCAGCTATGGACCTGGCCGGAGACCTGGCCTGCAACCTGGCCATGCGCCCTGGCTGGGGAATCTAACCAGCGACCTTTGGGTTCGCAGGCTGGCGCCTTATCGACTGTGCCACCAGCCAGGGCTCAGCCGCGTTTTAATTGTTGCAGTTTTAGGACGTAATTTATGGAGAATGAGAGACATTGATTATGTGAGTGGATATGACTGAAAGAAACAGTGGATGGTTGACAGTTTCTGACCTGGGTATTTTTCTGGTTGCAGGTGTCCAGTGCGAGGTGCAACTGGTGGAACCTGTGGGAGGCTTAGTGCAGCCTGGGGAGGGGTTTCTGAGACTCTCCTGCATGGCACCTGGATTCACCTTCAGTAGCTATAAAATGAACTGGGTTTAGCCAGGCTCCAGGGAAGGGGCTGCAGTGGGTCTCAGTAATTAGTACTAGTGGTGGTACCACGTATTATGCCAGCTCTGTGAAGGGCTGATTCACCATTTCCAGAGACAACGCCAAGAGCACGCTGTACCTGTAAATGAACAGTCTGCGAGCCGAGGACACCTCGTGTATTACTGTGCCAAAGACACAGGGGCGAGGTGGGGAGGCGGTCAGCCTGAGCCCAGACACATACCTCCCTGCAGGAGCGTTTACAACCACTAGGGGACGCTCAAGGTATCTGAACGCAAGGACTATCCCAGAAGCAGGTGCAGTAGCTGGGACGGACAGATTTCCTGGGTAGTTTCCTCTTCCGGTAACAGTTTTCCTCAGGGAGCCTCTCTGGATTCCTGAATTTGCACTCGCTCTAAAGTCTCTGAGTTAGAAAAGTGTATTGTCACGAAGGATATCATTCTCACGTGTATGAAAGACAGACTCTTTCAGATACAGCTGTGTTCCTTTCCAATGAATGAATCATCAAACCATCTGTGCCACATCAGCTGAATCTAATAAAGGCTCTGTTGGACCCAATAGTGCATTCCAGCCCCACACTGCTCAGTTTAAAAACTCTCTACCAACAAGACACATGTATGCTAGACAACAGACACTTAGGCCAATGAACCCAATACCAGAAGAGGAAGTCCCTTGATGGTGACAATCATAGGCATGGCATCATGCTCATAGAATCAAGTGAGGGGCCACCACACAGAGGAAAGGGGACTCAGGACAGTTTGGTGTGGAAGTGCCTCATAGCAACACACCACAGGGGGACATGAAGTTATCACACAGAGAGTTAAAAAATTGAGGAAAAATAGAAAAGACCCTTCAGCAAGCCAGATGTGCTTTAATAGAGCCAGAAAAGGAGAATAACTCAGGACTTGTATTTTGTCCAGCTGATAGTGGGGGAATTCTGCATTCATGGGCTTGTTTGGTTTCAATCTTCCAATTACATCTAAAGAGGTGACCCAAGCTTTCTTATTGGACTTTCATGTTGGGCAGATGGAGAAGAAGATGGAAGAAGTCATTAGTTCCCAGCAGTCACAATCACATACAATGGACTATGACTACCTGTTCGACTGATCAACCATAAAAATGAGCATAAAATAAAGAATCATTAAGTGGGGACAACAACCAAGTCTATAGAAAATAAGAACAATTATGAAAGAGCAAATAAGGATGATGATGATGATGATGATGATGACAATGTTACTGTTTCAAGAGTGTTGATGCAATGAAACTATGACTCCTCATAGAGTAACACTGTCCCCAGGGCTCCCCTAGTTATCAGTGCCCTCTCTTCCCTGTAAGGGTTGAGAGATTTCATAAATAGAGCTCCAGTGAATTATCAGATTAGGGCAGTCTTTGTGTGATTAGATGAGTAAGGACCCCAAAGCTGCTCTCCTACTCCCCTAGAACCAACACCATATTATTTTATATTATCTTATATAAGAGAGACACTGTAAAAAATGTGAATGTGGACTACAAGGAATATCTTATTTGCAATAATAACATGTTCCTTATTTCCTTTGAACTCTACCTGCAGAAAATTAAACATTTCTATTTCTCATCAACTTTTGTGCATCAATACCTAAATACTTTCTATGATTATGTGACTTGTCTTTCATTCTCCATACATCCTTGTGGGTTTTCATTGGAAGAGCCTTTAACCCCTATTATTAGTAACATTCTATTCATATAAATCAGATATATTTCTGCTATGTGACTCAAATGAAGTCCAGCACCATCTCCCTAAGCAGTGCCAAGTCACTTTCAGATTCATGGGTTATTTTCCAACAACAATGCACTCCTGGAACCAGAGCCTATTATAGTACCTACAGCTGCTGTAGCCAATGAACATGGACAAGGAAGCTGATTAGTTTCTGAGATTTTTTAATGCAAAAAAACATATTAAATTAGTGATGAACAGACCTCTATAAAAATAAATAATTGTGTCCTCCCAAAATATAAAATATATATATATATGAAGGTAACTAAAATAAAATTCTATACAGAGAATATATTTTCAAATCATATGAGTGATGGAAGAATGACTGTAATTTGTGTTAAGAATATTACAGGGGGACAGAGGGGAGCAAAAAGGGGATGGATGTAATACAACAACAATAAAGTTTAAAAAAAAAGAATATTACATGTTGTGTGGGGATCCCAGCAGCCTCTTACAACTGTGACCACCCCCAGAAACAGGAGACACAGAGGCTAGGAGTCAGGGCAGAATATCTCTTTCTGGTGAGCAAATCTATGGCAGGAATTCTCCTCAGCTCCCTCCACCTGAATCTCACATCACTGAAAACACTAGACTTAGAAGACAGGTCTATAAATCTCCTGCTAAAATAATTTCAACTTTTAAATATGCTAATTATAGACACTCGTAAGTACTATTTTAATTTCCCCCTTTTTTTCCATGTGAAAACATGATTCCTTCTGATGCAACTACTTTGAAGTTTCAGCAATGGGTCCTGCGCTCATGTATCAAAAGAGATTACAGAGATCATAGTAGACACAATTATAAATATTCCAACATCAAGAATAAAAATGGCATACCTGCCTTTGACAGGGAGGTAATTACCTAGAAAAAAAATGATGCCATAAATGTATCCAATATGATATTAAATATAGCTGTGCATTATTTTTTTAATTTAACACCAAGATAAATATTATTTGTATATTAAATTATTATGTAAATTTGGGAATTGTAAATATAGTAGAGTATTGGGATTCAGAATTTGCTTGAAATAATACCAATAAACTTGTTTAAATATGTATGAAAGATGCATGAGAAATTAAAAGTGTCACAAACTCATCTGTTCCAACATTTTTTCTTATGCTTGGAAAGGTAAATCCACCTTTTTAACAAATTCCAATTTTTTCATAAACTTGATGATCCCCTATCCATGACTTACATAACCATAAAGCTTGGTGTGGATGTCCGGACTGATGACAAACATGCACACCAAGGGGACATTCAGCACTGATCATGCATATCATTGAAATTTCTGGGAGGAATAGGAAAGGTCTTTCACTAAATAAGGCATGCTTTGATAAAGCCAGGAAAGGAGACTAGCTCAGAACTCATTTTTTGGAGATGTAGGTGGTGATTCTGCTCAGTGTCTTCCAGTGACATGTAGAGAGGAGATCCAACCTATCTAATCAGGATTCCCATGTGGGGCAGATGGAAAAGAAGATGAATGTAGACATTTTTTTTTTGTCAGAAGTCAAACATAAAATTAAACAGAATCTGACTACTGTTTCCACCTAAGAGCTATTTAATCTACAAATCTACCAAAAAAAAAAAAAAAAAAAGAGATAAACCATCAATATATGTGGACAATCACTGCTTCCATAGAAAAGGAGAGGAGCAATTATAAGTAATCAAATGATGACAATGGTGGGTGTGGTAGTTGTGTTGTTGGTGATGATATCATGATTAGATAGGGGTCTTGTTCCAACATCATAAATGGAAACTATTCCCTCTCCAAGGTTTTCAGCTTCTTGGAAAGTCTTAGGTCAACTTACAGGTTGAGCTTTGTGATGTTAACCTTGCTCTGTCATCTAAGAAGGCAGCACCTGCTTTCTTTCAATAAATGGCTATAGTGTGTGGGCAACCACCATGTATACAGAAAACAATAAGAATTCTAATAACTAATAAAAATGATAACAGATGTTGATGAGGTTGTTGACAGAGATAATGATGATGATAGTTATGCTTTACATGATGGTAATTGTAACAATGTTGATGATGATGTTGGACTGAGTCAATGGTCCTGATGCAAAGAAACTATAGCTTCTCATACAGATACACCATCACAAGAGCTTCTCCAACACCTAATTCCCAGGACTTGTGATCCTGTACCAAATATAAAACAGATACTGTGAAAACGTGAAGGTGGGTAACAAAGAATCCCCTTCCCAACTGTTTGCAATGACACATTCCTGTTTCTCTTGATTTGTACCTGTGGAATCTTTAAAAATTTAAATAACTCCTATCCATAAATATTTAGGTATTTTAGAAGGCTATATAATCTGTCTCTATCATGTCTTGTGCTTCCTGGAAGAATATTTAAACCCATAGTTTGAGTAACACTATGGTCATTAAAATCAGGAATATTTCTGTCATGTGACTCAAACTAAGTCCAGCAACCTCCTCTTACCCAGTTTCAAAGTCACTCCCAGATTTGTGGGTAGTTTTTCATTCGCAATCACACCTGGTACCAAAGTCTATGGCTGCTGTAATCAAACAGCAGGGGCAATGAAGGCTCGCCGATTTCTGCGTAGTTTTATGTACCCCAAAACAGGACCCATTAAAGAACCTCATTATAAATTAGGCTTGGCTTAAATTGAATCAATTTTTCCCACCAAAGATTCCATTAAGGAAGTGAAAAGAAAAAATATAAACAACCTGTCTCATGCCTTGTACTTCCTTGCGGTTCGTCGGTGAGAGAGTCTATCACCTATACAAGTTAGTAACAATCTGCTCATGAAAATCAGACATATTTCTCTCACATGACTCAAAAAATGTTAACACCCTACTCTTACATCTCCCCAAAGTCCCTCCCAAAGTTGTGGTTAATTTCCCAGCAGCACTCAGTTCCTGAAACCAGAGCCTGTCTAGTCCCTAGGGCTGCTGTAACCAATGATAATGGACAATGGAGGCTGGCAATTCTCTTTGGCCTTTATAAAAACCAGTAGAGGACCCATTAAAAATAGAGATGCATAGTAATTTATTAAAATTAAAATTACTTATCACACAAACCATACAAATGTTTATTCATGGAATTGAAAGAGAAGCCTAGTCAGAGAATATAATTCTAAACACTATGCATGCTGGAAGATAGTATTTACTATACATTAAGAACAAATTGTGATTTGTGGAGAGCCCACCAACATCTGACCACAGGGGCCAGCTCCAGAAACAAGACACAGGGAAGATGGGAGTAAGGGCTTCCCATCACTGTTCAAATTCCCTTTCCTGTAAGCAAATCTGTGCTAGGAATTCTCATTTTCTTCACTCTGAACCCCAATATCACTGACAACACTAGCTTGAGAAAACGGGTCAGTAAATGCCCTGTTAAGATCATGTCAACATATCAAAATTCTGGTGGTAGACATTCATATGTACTTTTTTTAAAAAGGTTTTATTTCTTATTTTTAGAGACAGGGCAAGGGATAGCGGCAAAAAGGGAGGAAGACATAAATGTATGGCTGCCTTTCACCAAGCTGCAGACTTGGCTGGGGACCTGGCTTGCAACCTGATTATGTGCCCTGGCGGGGAATCCAACCAATGACCTTTGGGTTTGCAGGTTGGCACCTTATCTACTGTGCTGCCAGCCAGAGCCATATGCACTTTTTAAATTTTTAAAATTTATATGTAAAAAAACGTGATTACTTCTGATGTAACTAGTTTGATGGTACAGCAATGTGCCCTGGGTTTGTGTAACAATACACAGGGGGTAGTGGACATAATTACAAAATTGCCAAAATCAAGAATCAAGAATGTCATACCTGTCTGAGAATTGGAGGTAATTACTTAGATAAAATTGATGTCACAAATACAGAAAATATTACATTAAATATAATATTTGGGCTTTATTTTTCCTTACACTAAAATAAACATTATTGCATATTAAATTATGACATAAACATTTGAAAACTGTAAATATAGTATAGATATATTTGGGCTTCAAAAACAGAAAATGCTAATAAACCAGTTTAAATCTGTTTGGAAAATGTAGGAGAATTGAAAAGTTTCAAAGATTCTTCTATCCACCACAGTTTTATGTGCAATTTTCCCATAAACCAAGTGAGCCCCTACTCCTGACTTATACAGTGAGTGAGTTCAAAGAAGGAACTGTCCCCAAAGGGACCCAGAATTACCAGACAGCCTATCCTCAGTTGCTCTCATCTTATATGGGAAATGATGACCTGAATGAAAATTTCTCTACCAGCTCCAGGGTAAATCCTCCCGTGGACTGTAGGGGCTCCCAGCTCGCTCCTCACACATGGCTGAGTTCTCTGGAGAAGTCACAGCTGTGCTCTAGAAGAAGATGAGACTGCTGAGTCTCCTCCTGTGTTTGGTGACAGCGCTCCAGGGTGAGAGTCTCTTGTGTTTGACACAGGTTCTTTGTGATGAAGGTGACTGATTGTGACTGATGGACTGATGCTTTTTGTCTCCAGGTGTCCTGTCGCAGGTGCAGCTGCAGGAGTCAGGCCCAGGACTGGTGAAGCCCTCGCGGAACCTGTCCCTCACCTGTGCTGTGTCTGGTTACTCCATCAGCAGTGGTGGTTACTGGCACTTGATCCGCCAGCCCCCAGGGAAGGGACTGGAGTGGATCGGGTATATAAGTTCCAGGGGAAGAGCTTACTACAGCCCATCCCTCAAAAGCTGCACCTCCATCTCCAGAGACACATCCAAGAACCAGTTTTCCCTGCAGCTGAGCTCCATGACCATGGAGGACACGACTCTGTACTACTGCGCCAAAGACACAGTGAGGGAGAGTCATCCTGAGCCCAGGTGAAAACCTTCCTGGAGAAAACAGGTTGGCTGGGCTGCAGGAGGTGCTCATGATGCCAGGGGGGAGCTCTGGACTCAGAGATCAGAGCAGATGCAGGTGGAGGCTCAGCCCCTGGTTCCTGTGTTAGTCTGGGGTTTGCTCTTTATTTGACTCTTGCTCCAGCATCTTCTCCTGAGTCAGGATTAGGCCACTGACAAGAAAGACACCCCAGCCTCAAAGGGCAGATCCCAGGGCCACATACCATCAACTAGCTGAGCAGTGATCAGTACTGATGGAGAAGAAAGAACCAGTGGTGGTGGTCATGGTCACAGTGCCCTGTGCACAGCACTGATGCTTTGGCCCCTGTGCAAACCCAGATGGGCTCCTACCCAAATTATCTTCAGATGTTGAGTCTGGTGATGCCACACACCAAGGGATCAGACTAAGCTCAGTTCATATACCAACAGGGTCTCAGGAGGGCTACACAGGCCTTTCCAATACTGGTGAAGTAGCTTCCAAGAGCTGGACCAGGAGCCTGGGTTGAGCTTTGTTGCAGTCAGAGGGTGAGAGCAATGGATGGTTCTTGTGCTGGGCAGAGGCTTTTGTAGATTGATTCTCCCACAATGGCAAAGTAGCGATCGCCAAGGCTTTCTTGTCAGCTTGTCTGGATGGGGGCAGACATTCATGCAGGAGGGTGAAGCTTAATAGTTCTCAGGTGTCCAGCATCACAGCCTGGGTTCAGACTGCAGAGTGGACCGAATAACTGCAAGGAAAGGGTGATGGTCATGCAACTGGGTTCACAGCAATGTGTGACTATAAGCAAGCAAAGAGAACAGACCAGGGATTAAACAGGGGACACGGTGGGACATTTTCACTCTCAGGTCTCAGTTTTCAATGTAAGAAATTTTTCTTATTGTATCAAAGTTTGTAGGTCAGCTGCCTATCTCCAAGTTTTGCATCTTCTGGGGGATTTGGGAGTCCTGAGTAGTTTCTACACAGTATGTGTTCTCAAAGGTTTGAAGTTACATTTGCTCCATGAGCTGCAAAGTATGAACCTAGGGAAAACTATGGAGTTTTACTGCAGCCATTGTTGCTAACAAACATAATAAAGTTTCCCTGCGAACTTCATCAGTTCTTTCCCCTGATTCGTCATTCAGCAGATAAATCTCCTAGTGGTGAATGTTGAAGATGCATTGAGGATCATGTGGGGAAAGCCTGTCTGACTCTGTTGAGAGGGTGAAATATGTGGGTCATGAGGCAGTTAATGTAGGGGTTCACCTATAGACAATGGATACCTACACATTACCTTTGTATTTCTTTTTTTTTTTTTTTTAATATTTTATTTATCATTTGTAGAGAGAGGGGAAGAGAGAGAGACAGAGAGGGAGAGATACATCAATGTATGGTTGCCTTTTACCTGCCTCCAGCTATGGACCTAGCTGGAGACCTGGCTTTCAACCTGGTTATGTGCCCTGGCTGGGAATCAAACCAGCGACCTTTGGGTTTGCAGGCTGGTGCCTTATCCACAGTGCCACCGACCAGGGCTACCTTTGTATTTCTATGAGTCATTTTAAGGCAATGGCCTAGATGAGGCAGATCACACTCCTTGAGGCTCTTCTGTGACCCTCACATTACCCTCACTCCTCAATTCCCCTGAACCTCCCTTCCATCATGGTACCTTATTTCCTTAGAGCCCCAGATTAGGGAAAGGATGTGTGCCCCTATCCCAGGTCTACCAGGATGATGCAGATGTGACCCATAGATGGACAGGTCACTGTTAGACCCAGAGCCCCATCAGCCCTCCCCCCCCCTTCACAGATGCTGTGTCTCTAACTCTCCATTTATCTTTGTCCTATTGCTTCCAGGATGGACAGGAGACCATGACCGAGGACCATCAGCCCACTATGGAAATTATTACTGCTTGTCCTAATTCAGCACAGCTTCTGTCACAGGTGCTTCCTATCAAGTTCATGTAATCACATGTTAACTCCTTTCATCTGAGTTTCTTGTACTCCTTTTCTGGTCTGAGCCCTGTTCTTACTGATCAGAAAAAACAGGGGGAAAAAAATCTCATTGCAAGCAACCAAATTCTTATGAAAACAAGAGAGATAGAATAGGAAACTCAATAGCAAAATGTGTTCCATCCTCAAAACAATATATCATCCCCTTTACAAAGAAGAGAAAGTAGATAGATGCTAGAAGACAGATGAGCCTTGGATACACAATGCACAGGGAAGCATGTCACTCTCAGAATCTCAGAGGCTGTGTGTTTCAACGTCTGCAAGATGGTGGGTCATGGGCATGGAGACAGAGCTGAAAGGAGTGGCTGGGGCAGGAGGCAGAAAGTGGGGTGTTATTACTTAATGGGCATAGCGTCAGTTTGGGAAAGTGAGAGTTCCTGGATATGGATGATGATGATGGTTGAACAAAAGTAACTCACTTGGTCCAGGTAAGAGTGGGGATGCTGCTCTTGTGCTGGAAACAAGGGAGAAGGGAGGCTTGGTGTCATTGCTATGAAAACCATTAGTGTGTGTGTGTGTGTGTGTGTGTGTGTGTGTCTGTGTTTCATTTATTGTGCAACAGAATTAGGGCCACAGGCAGTGATACATTGATCGGACATGCAAGCAGAGGAACCTGAGGACAGCAGAGTCCCCCAAAGCCACCAAGAGATTGTGGACTCAAGAGTGGAAGCTGATTCAGTGCATCAGGTTACTCCAGGGAAGGCACTCCCTGAAGAAACACTGGGGTTTAATAAGGCCAGTTCTCTGTATCCTGAGATGTTTAAACATATGGCTTCCCAGAAGATGCATTCTGAACCCAGGGTGCTGCCTTTCACTCTGCACTGAGAGGTCTATGCTCTTTGACAGAAGACAGGAAACTCCCCTGCAGGGTACATGCTGGGCAGCTGGGGGTGCATGGGACCCGTAATCTCAGAGCTGCTGCCCCAGGAACAGGGGCAGGGAGATCTAGAGAGAATTTTCTTCTGAGGTCCTGGATGTTCTTACTTTCATAAAAGAAACAAAATAATGGTTGGACAGGAGGTGACTGTAAATATCATATTTTATCACAGACTTACAAACACATTAGGATGAGAAAAAAGCCAATGGGGATATTGCTAGGGCTACTTTGTAGCTGGATGTTGAGGAACTGGAGACAGTGATCATGTTTTCAATTTCTTCAGTTCTGCATTTCAGAGACACTCTGATGCCAGGAATAAGAGCTTTAAGTATTGAAGCAGAGATCTGGTCTAAGTGGTCTATATATCGCTCAAAGGTATGTTTTCAATGAGGAACATGCCTGTTTCACAAGAGCTGTATCTGCATAGACCTCAGTGACCTTGCAGGAGACCCATATGCTACAACACTGATTAGGATGTGGAGCCTCAGGCTCCCTCTGAGCATGGTCCCTATGTTCTCTCTCTGTCCTCAGATGGGGTCAAATATTCAGCTATAAAGTACCATGCTTCATGAATATGTAAATGAGAATAGGTGGACTAGGTTAAATGTTGGTCTGCTTGTGCCCTAAGGGCATCAGCCACAGCCACACCCTCCCCTAGAGAGTACCTGATGGCACAGCCCCTCCCCATGGATTGGAGCTAGAGAGCCCTCTTCCTGGTGGCAGTGGCTACAGGTAAGGGGCTCCCCAGTCCCTGGGTTCAGGAGGAGACCAGGGAGAGTCAAGGTCATATTACACTCATTTTGTATCCTCTCCACAGGCATCCATATATATGCAAGGGTGGGTGTTACAGTATGGGGCTGAGCTGTGGAAGCCTGGGACCTCAGTGAAGGTCTTCTGCAAGGCTTCTGGATATACCTTCACCAGCTTTGGTATCAACAGAATGTGACAGGTTTCAGGATAGCACATGCAGCATCTGGGCAGGATCAATATAGATATAGGGAAATCATTGTATGCTTAGGTCTTCTAAAAATATGTTGCCTTTTTCATGGATACCCTATCAGCATTGCTTATCTGCAGATCAATGGCCCACAGTCAGAGCACAAGTCCAGGTATTACTACTATGCAAGAGGCACAATGTAATGTCCTCTATCCTAAGTGTGCCACAGACTCTGAGAGACAAGGCAGCTGGCCTGGGCTGAGGAGATTAAAGGGCTATGAATCTCTTGACTTCCTCACACACAGTGTGTTCCTGAGACCAGGACTGATGCAGCCACAGACGCATCAGAAACTCAGGGAAGGGAGAACCAAGAGGGCAGAGGAGTAAGTGAAGGTACACCAGTCTCCTCCCAAGGCCAATCTGGAATTACAATTGAATTGGGATGAAACCATCCACAATAACCAACAGAACACCACTTGGAGAGAAGCCTTATAACCACATATTGAACAGAAGAGGCCGCTTCATCACAACATAACTTGGAGAAAGTGTGGAGATATGAGAGGGCTGCCTGGGCTCCCAGTGATGGCAGTTGAAGGGACAGAGAAATATCCCTGCAGCCGGGAGTTCCAAATGAGGAGGCAGGGTTTTAATCCTCCATCTGGGTTTCCCGGCCTACAGCAATAAAACTGAGAATAAAACAGCATTCAGCTGTGAAAAGAAAAATCTGCCAGGCTATGCTGGTTAGAAAGACAGAGTTCTCACAGGGACCATGCAATAAATAAATAAATAAATACATTGTCACTCACACTGGGCTCCAGCATAGGGAGGGCAGAGTGGTCTACAGACACTTAAAGAAAGTTTGGAGTGTGGCTTTTAGGAGAGAAATGAAGGAGCAGCCCACAATGTCCCAGTTCTGACCCATCCACATACAGCAGGTAGACCATGCCTCTTCAATTTGTGGTAGTCTGAAGGAATGCCATAGCCACCCTCACAGGATTTAATACTTGCTGCCCAGGTATACCTAAGCCTGACTGCTGATCACAGACTGATTGAATTAACAACTAAAGAAGACAGACAAAGACAGTGGATCTCCAAAAGGCTGACTAGGCCCAGACCAAGACATGAGCTGATGTCACGAAGGGCACATCCAGGAAATAAAGTGCACATTGGCTCTGGCTGGTGGCACAGTGGGTAAGGGGCCAGCCTGAGAAACTCAAAGGTAACTTATTTGATTCTCCAAATAGAGCACAAAATAAGGTTGTAAGACAGGTCTCCAGCCAAGTCTACAGCTGAAGTCAGGTGAAAAAGGCAACCATACATTGATGTGTCTCTCCCTCTCTGCCACTTTCTAAAAATAATAAATAAAATATTTTAAAAATGAGTACATATGCATATCTATCATCAGAATTTTAATATGTTGACATGATTTAAAATGATCCTGAGTGACAGACTGTTGCTGGGAGTGGAATCTAGAAACCAGGCAAGAAATCTTGGGGCTACTGGAAGCCACATTCCACATCTATGGCCAGAACACCCCACACATGCATGAGCTCCTCAAATTCTAGACAGCTAAACAAGGTCTGGCCTGATTAGTGTGTGGGTGAGTTATCACATGGCATGAGCAGAATCTGAAAGCTTTTGTGGAACTCTCATTTTGGGGCCTCAACATTTCCATCTCCACCACCACCTCCATTCTAAGGAAAAAGATGTTTGTAATTTGCCCTGACTAAATAATCAGATATGACATGTTTTGAAAATCTGGGGGGAAAACAGGGAGTCTGCATTAGATCCAGTGTAAGCCTTGCGATATCACAGTGGAAACCCACGACATCACATTGAGTCTCTGTGACATTTCAGTGAAGGCTTTATAATATCACAGTGTGGATGTTCAAAATCAAAATCGAGTTTTGTGATATGATAATGAGATTTCATGACATCACTGTGAAGGCTTTGTGACATCAACATCAGGCTGTGTGAAATCACATGAGCCCTTACGATATCATGATGAGGTTGTGTTACATCAGACTGAGAGCTTTATTACATCACAATGAGGTTGTGTATAATCACAGTGTGAGCCTTGTGACATAACAGTGTGAATATGTGAAATCACAGTGGTGCATTACCACATCACATTGAAGCTGGGTAAAATTACAATGAGGGCTTTGTAAAATCACAATGAGGTTGTATGACATCATAGAACATTTTGACATCCCTGAGAATTTATGGCAGTGGTGTGAAATATCAGTGGTACATTATTACTTCACATTGAGGCTGTGTGATATCACAATGAGGGTTCTGTGAAACCACAGAGAGTATGTGCAAAATTAGAATGGAGCTTTGTGACATTACATTGAAGGTGTTCTGACATCAAAGTGAGGCTGGGTGAAATCACAGTGGGTCCTTGTGATATCACAATGCAATTATGTGCCATCACTGTGTGGGTTTTGTGAAATCACAGAGAGAATGTGTGAAATCACTGTTGAGTTTTGTGATGTCACAATGAGACTCTGTGACATCACAGTGAGGAATTTGTGATATCACAGTGAGGATTTTTGTAATCACAATGGAGCTTTGTGAAAACACAGTGAAAGCTATGTGACATAAAAGTGTGTAAATCATAATGGGTCCTTGAGATATCACTGTGAGGTTGTGCAACATGACACTGAAGCAATGTGACACCACAGAGAGGGTTTTGTTACATCATTGTGTGGATATGTGAAGTTGCACTAACATTTTGTGACCTCACAATGAGGATGCATGACATCACATTGGAGGCTTTGTGATATCAAAGTGAGGCTGTGGGAAATCACAGATGGTCCCTGTGATATAATGATGAGATTGTATGACAACACAGTGAGGGTTTCTGACATCACAGTGAGGCTGTGTTAAAGCACAATGAAGGTTTTGTTAAATCACAATGATCATGTATAAAATCACAGTGCAACTTTGTGATATATCAGTGAGTTTGTGTGTAATCACATTATATGCACATGAAACCCCAGTGAAGTGAAGCGTTTGTGGTATCTCAGTGAGCATTTGTGAAATTACAGTGGTACAGTATAACATCACTTAGATACTGTGTAACATCACAAAGAGGGTATGTGACATCACAGTATGGATGTAAAAACTAACAAAGGAGTTTTGTGACATCACAGTTAGGTTGAGTGACATCAAAGTGAGGCTGTGTAAAATCACAGGTTGTCCATATGATATCATGAGGAGGTTTTTAGATCATATAGGGTGCTGTGTGACATCACAGTGAGGTTGCATAATATTAGTGTGGGCTTTGTGACATCAAAGAGAGAATGTGTGGAATCACAGTGGTGCATAATGATATGACATCGAGGCAGAGTGACATCACAGTCAGGGCTTTGTGAAATCACGATGAGACTATGTTACATCACAGTGAGAACATTGTGATATCACAGAGAGAATATGTGAAATCACCGTGGTGCATTATTACATCATATTGAGGTTGTGAGACACCACAGTGAGGTGTTTATGACATCAGAATGAGAATGTGAGAAAACATGGTGGAGCCTTGTGACATTATAATGAAATTGTGGAGGCTTTGTGATATCAATCAGAGACTATGTAATGTCACAGTGGGCCCTGGTGGTATCATGTTGAGGTTGTATGACATCCATTGAGTGTGTGCAACAGCTCAGTGAGGCCATGTTAACACACAATGGTGTCCTGTGATATCACAATGAGGTTGTGTGAAATCACATAATAGGCCTATGACACTACAGGATATAAAAGTGACCGTGTGTGATACCACAGTGAAGGCTTAGTGATTTCACAGTGAGGATGGGAAAATCACAGTGGAGCTTTGTGACATCACAATGAGATTGAAATCACAGTGAATGTTTTGTGACACCAAAGTGAGGCTGTGTGAAATCACATTGGGTCCTTTTGATGTAACGATAACATTGTGTGTCATAACAGTGAGGTTCTGTGAAATCACAATGAAGGCTTTGTGACATTATAGTGAGAATGTGGGAAATCACAGTGATGCAGTATGACATCACATTTAGCCTTTGTGACTTCATAGTCAGGTTTTGGGAATTAATAATTTATGTGAAATCACAGTGAGAATTTGTGAAATAACAGTGATGCATTATGACATCATGTTGAGAATGTGTGGCATCAAATGAAGGCTTTGTAAAATCACAATGTTGGGTGTAGAAAATTACAATGAAGTTTTCTGACATCAAAATAAGGTTTCGTGCCCTGGCTGGTAGCACAGTGGTTAAGGCGCCGGCCTGCGAACCCTAAGGTCGCAGGTTCGATTCCCCAGCCAGGGCACATAACCAGGTCGTAAACCAGGTCTCCAGTCAGGTCTGTGGCTGGAGGCAGGTGAAATGCAACCGTACATTGATGTCTGTCTTCCTCTCTCCCTTCCCGTCTCTCTAAAAAAAATAAAAAATTAAAAAAAAATAAGGTTTTGTGAAATCATAGCGTGTCCTCACTGCACCATGACGAGGTTGTGTTACTTTGCAATGAGGGCTGAGGTTGTGTGACATTGCACTGTGGGCTTTGATACATCATAGTGAGTATGTGAGAAATTACATTAGGGCTTTTCCACATCACCATAAGGCTATGTGGCATCATCAGGAGGGATTTTTGACATTACACTAAGAATTTGTGAAATCACATTGAGGGGTTTGTGACACTGATGAGAATGCGTAAAATCACAGTGAGGCATTGTGGCATGAAAATAAAACTACATGGGATCACAATAAGGTTTTGTGACATCAAACCAAGGCAATGTATTATCACAGTTTGTAATATCACGGTAAGGCAGTGTGACATCACAGTGAGTGTTTATGAAATTAAGTGAGGCTTTTTAAATTTTTTTAAAATTACAATGAATACTTTGTAACATCATCTCAGCATGGATGTGTGAAATTTCAGTGAAGACATATGATAACATAACGAATGTTTGAGAGATCACATTAGAGTCCTATGACATCACACAGAAGGCTGCATGATATCACTTTGAGCATGTGTGAATTCACAGTGGTACATTATAATATCAAACGAATATGTGACATCACACTGGGGGATTTGTGACATCACAATTAGGATGTGCAAAATCAAAAGGGAGCTTGATGACATCAGATTAGATTGTGTGACATCACACTGAAGGTTTTGTGACATCAAACTAAGGCTGTGTGAAATCAGAGGGAGGTCCCTGTGATATCACAATGAATTTATGTGACATCACAGCGAGAGCTTTGTGACATCACAATCAGCTTGTGTAACATCATAGAGTGGGCTTTTGGAGATAACAGTGAGAATGTGTAAAATCATACTTGAACTTTGAGATATCAAAATGTGGCTGTGTGATGCCACACTGAGGGTTTTGTGACATGACAATGAGGTTGTGTGTCATCACAATAAGGCTTTTATAACAGCTCAGTGAGAATTTGTGTAATCAAGGTGATGCATTACAGCCTTGCATTGAGGCTGTGTGTCATTACACTGTGGGATTTGCGTCATAAGGAAATGCTTTGCAAATTCAAAATGAAGGCTTTCTTACATCACTGTGGGAATGTGGGAAATTACAGTAGGACATTATAACATCGCATTGAAGCTGTGTGACATCCCAGTGAGGGATTTTTGACACCTCGGTGATACATTTTGAAATTACAACTGTTGCATGATGACATCATATGAAAGCTGTGTGACATCAGAGTGAGAGGTGCATTACATCACAAGGGGAGTGCGTGAATCACAGTAAAATCTTTGTGATATCACAGTGGGAATTTTTTGAAATCTCAACTGATGTATCAGAACATTGCATTGAGGCTGAGTGACATCACATTAAAGGCTTTGTCACATCACAGAGAGGATGTACCAACCCAAAATGAAGTTTATTACATCAAACTGAGGCTGTGTGAAATCACAGTGTGTGCTTGTGATGTCAGCATGAAATTGTATTACATCAGTGAGGGTTCTGTGACATCAAAATGAAGTTGTGTGGCATTCCAGTAAGAGATTTGTGACATATTAGGGGTGTTGTGTGAAATCACAGTGAAGCCTTATGATATCTGGATGAAGTTGTGTGACATCATAGTGAAAGACCATGGCATTACAGTGAGAGCATTGTGACATCTCAGTGAGGTAATATGAAATCACAGTGAGAATGTGTGAAAACACAGTGGTGCATTATATCACTACACTCAACTGTGTGACATTGAGGTATGGCTTTGTGACATCCTATTGAGGCTGTGTGACATCACAGTGAATGCTTTGTGACATCAAATTGAGGCTGTGTGAAATCAGAATTGGTCTTTTTGATATGATGAGATTGTGTGACATCACAGTGAGGGCTGCGTGACATCACAGTGAAGCTCTGAGAAATAACAATGAAGGCTTTGTGACATCACAATGAGAATGAGTAAAACCACACTAGTGCATTATGACATCACATTTTAGATTGAATGGGATCACAGTGTGGACATTGTGACATCAGAGTGAGAGTGTGTGAAATTACAAAGGAGCTCTGGGACATCACAATGAGGCTGTATGTCATCACAAGGAGGGATTGGTGACATCACAGTGAGAATTTTTGTAACCATAGTGATTACATTATGACATTACATAGTGACTGTGTGATACCACATTGAGTCCTCAGTGAGGATGCGAAAAATCAGAATGGTGCTTTGATACATCATGTTGAGGGCTTTATAACATCAAAGTGAGGCTGCGTGACATCATAATGGGTCCTGGTGATATCATGATGAGGTTGTGACATCACAGTGAGGCTGTGCTAACTCACAATGGTGCCAGTGGTATCACAGTGAACATGTGTGAAATCCCAGTGGTGCATTAATCACATGCAGTCTTTGTGACAGCACAGCTTGGCTTTGTGAAATCAAACTTCGTTAATGTGACATGACCGTAAGGTATCTGTGATATCACAGTGAGAATTAGTGTAATCACAGTTATGCATTGTCATATCACATTGACAATATGTGACATTAGGTAAAGGCTTTAGGACATTTCCATGAGAATGTGAGAAATCACAGTGGAGCCTTATGACATCCCAATCAAATTGCATGATATCAAAGTGGAGGCTTTATGATATTAAAGTAAGGCTGTGTATTATCCCAGTGGATCCTTGTGATATCATGATGCTATTTTTTTATATCACATTATAAGCCTACGACACCATAGTGAAGGCTTTGTACACCAAACTGAAGATGGATGAAATCAAAATGGCTCCTTGTGGCATTCCAATGAGGCTGTGTGACATCACTGTGAGGGCTTTGTGACCATCATGGGAACGTGTAAAATCAAACTGGAGCCTTGTGACATGGCAATGAAATTACATGATATCACAGTGGACGGTTTGTGGCATCAAAGTGAGGCTATTTGAGACCAAAGTGAGTTCTTGTGGTATCACAAGAAGGTTGTATGTTAACACACTATGATCTTTGTGACATAACAGTGAGAATGTGTGAAATCACAGTGGTGCATTATGGCATAACATTTAGGTTTTGTGATGTCACAATGTGGCTTTGTGAAATCACAATGAGTTAGTATGGTGTCACAGAGAGAATTTGTGAAATCACAGTTGTGTATTATGACATGACATTGAGGCTGTGTGACATCACAGTGAGGGTGTGCAGAATCAGAATGGATCTCTGTGACATCACTTTGAAGGCTTTGTGATATCAAAATGAGGCTGTGTGAAATCACAGTGGGCCTTGATAATATCACAATGGGGTTGCGGCAATCACAATGAGTGTTTGGGTTATTACAGAGAGACTGTGTTAACTCACAATGAGTTAACCACATGAGGCCTGAGGTATCAAAATTAGCTTTGTGAAATCATGCTGAGCAAGTAAAAAATCAAAGTGGAGCACAGTAACGAACATTGAGGTTGTGTGATATCACCGTGAGGGCTTTGTGACATCACAGTGAAAGGATTAAGATATCAAAGTGAGGTTTGGGAAATGACAGTGACTCCTTGTGATATCACAAGGTTGTGTGACATCAGAGTGAAGCTGTGGGAAATTGTAATGAAGGCTATGTGATATTACAAGGAGCAAGTGTGAAACCACAATAGGTGACTGTGACATCACATTCATTTGTGTGAAATTACATCCTAGGTCTATAACACCACCATGGAGGCTTTGTCATATCAGATTAGTGTGTGTGAAATCACAGTGGTGTATTATAGCATCACATTGAAGTTGTGTGAAAACACAGAAAGGGCTTTGTGACATCACAGTGAGAATTTGTTAAGTCACAATTGATGCAATAGGACATCACATTGGCACAGTTTGATATCACAGAGAGGATGTGTGAAACCACAATGAAGTTTTATGACATCCCAATGAGGATGCGTGACATCACAGTGAAGGCTTTGTGACATTAAACTGAGGCTGAGTGAAATCACAGTGGGTGCTTATGATATCAGCATGAAGTTGTGTTACATCAGTGAGGGCTTTGTGACATCACAATGAGGTTGTGTGGCATTCCAGCAAGAGCTTTGTGACATCTCAGTGGGGCTGTGTGAAATCACTGTGGATCCTTATGGTATTAGGATGAAGTTGCATGACAATATAGTGAAGGATTGTGACACCACAGTGAGAGTGTTTTGACATCTCAGTAAGGCTATATGAAATCACAAAGAAGTCTTTGTGATATCACAGTGAGAATGTGTGAAAACACAGTGGTGCATTGTGACATCACATTGAGACTGTGACATCGCAGTATGGCTTTGTGACATCACAATGATACTGTATGACATCATAGTGAGGGTTTGTTGACATTCCAGTGAGAATTTGTTTTATCAGTGATGCATTATGACATCACATGGTGGCTGTGTGACATCAAAGTAAGGGCTTTGTGACATCACTCCAAGGGTGCACAGAATCAGAATGGGTCTTTGTGGCATCACTTTGAATGCTTTGTGATATCAAAGTGAGGCTGTGTGACATGGCAGTGGGTCCTGTGACATGAGGAGTTTGGGGCACATCACAGTGAGTGTTTGGGGCACCACAGTGGGGCTGTGTTAACTCACAATGGTGGCCAGTGGTATCACAATGAGATTGTGTGTGATCACATTACACGCTGGTGACACCATTGTGAAGGCTTTGTGACCTTTATAGTGGTAATGTGTGAAAACACAGTGGTGCATTAGGACATCTGTGTCATGACAGTGAGTCAATGTGAAATCACAATAAGTTCATGTGACATCACCGTGAGAATCTGTGAAATCAGTTATTCATTAAGACACATTGAGGCTGTGTGACATCACAGTAAGAGCTTTGTGACATCAAGTTGAGGCTGTGTGAAATCACAGGGTGTCCTTATGATATCATGATGAGGCTGAGTGACATGACCATGAGGTCTTTGTGCCATGACAGTAGGGCTGAATGGCATTGAAATGAAGCTTTCATGGCATCACAGTGAGAATGTGTGAAAGTGCATACATGCATTATGACATCACTTCAAAGCTGTGTGAAATCACAGTGTGGGCTTTTTAACATCATAGTGAGGGTGGGAAAAATCACAGTGGAGCTTTGTGACCTCACACTGAGGTTGGGTGATATCACAGTGAGTGATTTTTGCCATAAAGTGGAGGCTATGTGAAATCAGAATGGGTCCTTGTGATATCATGATGAGACTGTGTGACATCAAAGTGTGGGCTTTGTAAGGAGTTTGTTACATTACAGTGTGGACTTTATGGTATCACAATGAGGTGGTGTAACATTGAAGTTTGGACATGGGACATCACAGTGAGAATGTGTGAAATCTCAGTTGGTCTTTGTGAATTCACTTTAATTCTGTTTAACATCACAGCGAGAATTTTGTAACATCACAATTAGGTTGTGGGAAATCACAGTGAGGGCCTGGTGACATCCCAGTGAGGATGGGTGCAATCACAATGGAGCTTTGTGACATCACAGTAAGGTTACATGGCATCACAATGTTTTGTGACATCAAAGTGAGGCTGTGTGAGATCACAGTGGATACTTGTGATATCATGACTACCTTGTGTGTCACCACACTGTGGGCTTTGTGTCATAACAGTGATGCTTTGTGAAATCACAATGAAGGTTTTGTAACATCACTGTGAGAATATGGTAAATCACAGTGGTGCATTATGATGTCACATTGACTGTGCTGTGCGACATCACAGTTAAGTGCTTTGTGACATCACAGGGAGGATGGGTGCAATCACAGTGGAGCTTTGTGACACCATGATAAGATTGCATGGCATCACAATGAAGGCTTTGTGACAGCCGTATGAGGTGGTGTGAGATCATTGCAAGTCCTTGTGATATCAAGATGAGTTTGTGTGTCACCGCACTGTAGGTTTTGTGTCATAACAGTGATGTTTTGTGAAATCGCAATGAAGAATTTCTGACAGCACAGTGAGAATGTGGGAAGGCACAGTGGTACATTATGACATCACATTGAGCCTACATGATATCACATTGAGGGCCTCGTGGCATCACAGTGAAAATGGGCAAAATCACTGTTGAGTTTTGTTGCACCACAGTTAAAGCTTGTGATATCACAGTGAGGCTGAGACATCTTAGTGAATGCTTTGTGACATCATATTTAGGCTGCATGAAATCAGAATGGGTCCTTGTGATACAATGACATGGTGTGGCATCACAGCGAGGGCTGTGTGACATCACAGTGAAGATCTGAGAAATAAAAGTGAAGGCTTTCTGACATCACAATGAGAATGTGTGAAACCATGCTAGTGCATTATGACATCACTTTTTAGGTTGTGTGACTTCCAAGTGTGGGCATTGTGACATCACCGTGAGAGTGTGTGAAATGACAAAGGAGCTCTGGGACATCACAGTGAGGCAGTGGGTCATCACAGGAAGGGATTAGTGACATCACAGTGAGAATTTTTGTAATCATAATGATTATATTATGGCATTACATAGTGGCCATGTGATATCACGTTGAGTGCTGTGTGACATCACTCTGAGAATGTGAAAAATCAGAATGGCGCTTTGATGCATCATGTTGAGGGCTTTATAACATCAAAGTGAGGCTGGGTGGAATTACAATGGGTCCAGGTGCTGTCATGATGAGGTTGTGACAACATAGTGAGGCTGTGCTAACTCACAATGGTGCCAGTGGCATCACAGTGAACATGTGTGAAATTCCAGTGGTGCATTATGACATCACATGCAGTCTTTGTGACAGCACAGTGTGGCTTTGTAAAATCAAACTTTGTTAATGTGACATGACCGTGAGGTACCTGCGATATCACAGTGAGAAATTTTGTGATCAGGTTCCAGGAAAAGGGCTGGTGTGGGTCACATACTTTAGTGGTGGTAGTGGTTATTATATACACTATGCCACCTCTGTGAAGGGCCATTTCACCATTTCTTGAGACAATGCTAGGAACAGGCTGTACTTGCAAATGAACAGCCTGAGAGCCAAGGACACCACCCTGTATTACTGTGCCAGAGACACAGTGAGGGGAAGTCAGCCTGAGCGCAAAAACCTCCCTGCAGGAGAGGTTGCAAACACCAGGGGGTGCTCAAGGTCTCTGAACACAGGTCCATTCCAGGAACAGGTACGGTAGGAGGCGTGGGCTGGTTTCCTGGGTGGTTTCCTCTTCCTGTCAGTTTCTTTCATGGAACTTCTCTGGATTATTGAATCCTCACTCACTCTGGAGTCTCTGAGTTAGAAGAGTGGGTTGTCGAGAAAGATGAAATGATCACATAGATGGAAATCAGAGACTCAGACACTGCAGCGTCCACTTCCAATGAACCATGAAGCCTTCTGTGCTACATCAGGTAAATCCAATAGAGGCTCTTCTGGACTCAAGAGTGAATTCCAGCCCCACACAGGCCAGTGTCTAAGCTGATCACCAGCAGGACACATACATACTGTACATCTGGCACTTAGACCAATGAACCCATTGCAAGAGGAGAAAGAACCTTAGTGGTGACAGTCATTGGCTCAGCATCATGTTCACAACACCAACTGTTGGTGCCACCACACTGAGACTGTGTGGCCCAGATCAGGCCAGTGTGGATGCTCAGGATCATGACAAACACACACACATCAAGGGGACATCGAGCATTTATCACTCCCAGAGTTGAAAACTCTGGAAGAATCAGAAAAGGCCCTTCAACCAGGCACATTATTATAGTAAATCATACTTAGCAGCCCCCAGTTACTAACTGAGGGATGAAACATGGCTTAGTAATGTGTGGTTGAGATTGTCAATGGGATTCTATCATAAGTCTATAGGATCTTCAGAATGTTCCCAATAAACTTGTGAGCACAGTCCTGGAATTCAGCCTTATCTAGTGCCTGCCACACTCTGCCCCACACCATAAAATTAGCCTCCAAGGATTTGGGTTAATTCCCTTTTCTGTATTTCCAGTTTCCATTTTACTTTTTATTTTTGATGGAGTGTGTTCGAACAAGGTTTATTTTTTCTTCTCCATTTGAATTCATCTTTTCACCATCCATTTATTCCTCTTAACACATTTCAGGACAGGTGGGCTGCAGAGACAAGTAGAGTGCATAGGGACCCCATAAAAGTCCCCAACAAAGCACAGCACCACTGCCCACCTGCAGGTGGAACACTCATCCTCACACATCTCCCTCTCCTTAAGCCCTCGGCCCACTGGAAGGAACCCCAAGATTAACTAGCACTTGCTCCTGAGCCACAGCCCAACACCTCTCACATCTCGGTCAGTGCACCCCACTTACACAAATCCAAACCAGAGATCTGGCAAGATGGCAGAGGAGTAAGTGCTCCGCATAGTGGCAAGTGAGCCCGGTGGCTGATGATGGATTTATCGGTTCACAACTGAGTTGATTTGTCCTGGCTAGTGAACCCTGGGCCTGGTGGCTGATCAAAAACTTATTGAATTACAATTGAATCTTTTGACAAGCCCAGTGCCACCTGAGCCTGGTGGCTGATCACAGATTCATTGATTTACATCTGAATCTGCCCCACCAGGCTGCACTGGAGCTGGTGGCTGATGCGTTGGATTACAATTGAACCTCTCTGTCTAGTCAAGCAGGGCCTGAGTTTTGTAGCTTGTTAAATTGGTGGTGGATCACAGACTGAAAGGATTATAACTAAATCAATCCTTCCAGACTGACAGTTCCTAAACCAATCACAGTCTGATTGGATTACAATGAAACCTAAACATGGGGAGAAAAAGAAACAGTCCATTTCCAAAAGGAAATGAGGACTCACCAGAAAGATCACTAAATTAAACAGAGGCAAGCCAACTATCAGATGTGGAATTCAAGATAATGGTGATAAAGAAGCTCAATGAGCTCAGCCAGCTCAAATAAAACTACCAACAAATCCAGAGCTGAATTAAATAACTAAGATATTAAATCTACAATTTGAAGAATCAACAAGTCTAGGAGCTGGTTCTTTTTAAAAAATAACAAAATTGACAAGCCTTTAACCAGACTCATCAAGAAAGAGAGAGAGAGAGAGAGAGAGAGAGCCCAAATAAACAGAATCAGAAATGACACAGGAGAAATCACAACCAATACTTCAGAAATACAAAGGATTGTAAGAATGTACTACAAACAAGTATATGACAAGAAATAGGACAGCATGGGTGAAATGGACAAATTTCTAAAAATGTATAATCTACCAAAACTGAATCCAGAAGAAGCAGAAATCCTGAATAGGCCAATAACAACTAGTGAATTTGAAGAAGTAATCCAAAATGTCCCAAAGTACAAGTGCCCTGGGCCAGATGGCTACACAGGTGAATTATACAAAAATGTTTAGAAAATAACTAACTCCTATCCTTCTCTACCTATTCCAAAAAGTACAAAAAGAGGGAAGACTCCCAACAATCTCTTTCTATGATGCCAACATTATTCTAATCCCAAAACCAGGTCAAGACACAACTAAGAAGGAACACTATAAGCCAATATCTCTGATGAATGTAGATGCTAAGATCCTCAATAAAATATTGGCCAACTGGATCCAGCAATACATTAAAAAGATCATAAACCATGATCAAGTGGGTTTTATTCCCAGGGTGCAAAAATGTTACAACATTCACAAATCAATAAATGTAACTTACCCCATAAACAAAACAAAAGACAAAAGCCATAAGATCATATCAATATATGTTGAAAAAGCATTTGATAAAGTGCAACAACCATTTAAGGTAAAAACACTCAGAAAAATGGGAATAAACGGAGCATATTTCAACATAATAAAGGCCTTATCTGCGATACCTGAAGCCACATCATGTTCAATGGGCAGACACTAAAAGCTTTCCCCCTAAGTTCAGGAATGAGACAAGGATGTCCACTTTCTCCACTCCATTCAACATCATTTTTGAAGTTCTTGGCATAGCTATCAGAGAAGAAAAAGAAATCAAAGGTATCCAAATTGGAAAGGAGGAAGTCAAATTGTTATTATTTGCAGATGACATGATAGTGTACATGTAAAACCTGACAGACAACACCACAAACCTACTCTACCTAATATGAAAATTTAGCAAAATAGCTGGATATAAAGTCAATATTCAGAAATCAAAAGCATTTTTTATATCAATAATGAAACATGAAATATAGAAGCTAGAAAACAAATCCCATTTACCATAGCAACAAGAAAAATAAAGTACTTAGGAAGAAACTTAACCAAGGAGGCAAAAGACCTATACTCAGAAAACTATATAACATTGAATAAAGAAATTAAGGAAGATAAAAATAAATGGAAGCATATACCATGGGCATGGATGGGAAGAATTAACATCATTAAAATATTCATACCACCCAAAGTGTTCTATAGATACAATGCAATCTCAATTAAAATACCAATGACATATTTCACAGATACAGAAAAAATATTTCAAAAATGTATGTGGAGCCAAAAATGTCCACAAATAGCCACAGCAATCTTGAGAAAGAAGAACAAGGTAAGAACAAGGTAGGAGGAATACCAGATATCAAACTATACTACAAGGCTACTATAATCAAAACAGTCTGGTGCTGGCAAAAGAATAGTAACTATTTCTAATCTGTGTGAAATTGGCATGAGAATTTCAAAGTTGTCGCTTACTACTATTGTCCTTCATTTCTCCATATGTTCAGAAATGTAAGACCAACCTTTGATCTAATTACAATGTGTGTCATAAATCAGGTAATCCCATATCTGTAATGCACATTGTGAGTGAGAAGAGATGCCTTCCTCACTGGTGCCAAAATGACCAGAATGGCTGATCTTAATTCATCTCCTCTTATATGGGAAAGGTTTATGATTAGGGTTAGAGTCAGAGTTAGAAGTAGAACTATGTTTAGGTTTAGAATTAAGGTGAGTGTCAGGACTAGGGTTCAGGTTATTGTTTTGACAGTGTTAGGATCAGGGTTAGGCTTTATGTAGCATTAGGTTTACAGTTATGGTTAGGGCTTGAGTTAAATTTAGATGAAGTGTTAAGGTTAGGGTTAGGGTTAGGGCTTGCACAAGTGTTGAGGTTCAGACTAGCATTACAGTAACCATTTGGTTTAGTTTTAGGGTTATGTTCAGATCTATCATTAAGATTAGGTTTAGGGTTAGGACATGGGTTAGAGTTAGGGCTTGGTTTAGGGATATGTATAAGATTAGAGGTAGCATAACAGTTAGGGTTAGAATTAGGGTAAAGTTCAAGTCCACCGTTAGGGTTTAATAGTGACTAGTATTAGTCTGAGGTTAGGTTTAAGGTTATGGTTAGGGTTAAACTATCATTTGTATTAGGGTTAGTGCTTGGTTAGTGTTAGCATTAGGTTTAGGGTTATTAAAACTACATTTAGGATTAATGTTAGTGTTAGTGTTAGAGTTAGGGCAAAGTTTAGGTTTACAGTAACTGTTAGGGTTATTTTAAGGATTAGGATTAGGTTTTGGATTAAGGTTAGTGTTAGGGCTAGTGTCAGGTTTAGAACTGGCATTAATGTAAAGGTTAGGATTAATGTTGCCATTAGGATTAGGTTTAGGGTTAACATTAGGATTAGGAGTGGGGTAGGGTTAGGTTTAGGACCAGGATTGGTGTTGGTGTTTGGGTTAGAAGTAGTATAATGGTAATGTTAGGGTTGAAGCAACACTATGATTAGGTTTAGGGTTAGGTTTGCTTTAGGCCTAACATTACAAATATGAATAGGGACAAGATGAATGTGAGATTTAGGTTTACATTAGGGTTACATTAATGTGAGCACTAGCATTAGAATTAGGGTTAAGGTTTGGTTTAGGTGTAGGGATAGCATTAAGTTTTGGTGTAGAATAAGGATTATGGTTAGTGTTAGGACTAATGTTCCAGTTCTGGTTAGAATTAGGGTTACTGGCAGGTTTGAGGTAAGCTCTAGCATTAGGATTTGTGTTACATGTAGGTTTAGGGGTAGCATTAGGCCCATGGTAAGGATTAGGGTTAGAGTTAGCATGAGCATTAGGGTTAGGGTTAGTGTATGGACTAGCATTAGGATTAGGTTTAGAATTAGGGTTAGGCTTAGGGTTCAGACTAGGATTATGGTTGGGTTAGGTTTAGGGCTGGCATTGAGGTTAGGTTTAGGGTTATGATTTCAGTTGCATTATGTCCAGCATTAGTGTTAGGGTTAGAGTTAGAGCTACCATTAGGTTTGGAGTTCAGGTTAGGTTTAGGATTAGGGTTACAGTATTAGAA
>PVIW01010832.1:0-41481 GCA_004026585.1 Noctilio leporinus
ACAATAATGAGCAAAACTAACAACAAGCAAAACAGAACCAAGTGTATGAATACAAGGAATAGGCCTGCAGTGGTCAGGAGGAAAGGGGGAGGGGGGAGGGGGGAGGCAGAGGCAAAGAAGGAGAGCAGCTTAGACAAGAACCTAGTATAAAGGAACCATGGACATGGACAACAGGTGGGATTGACTTTGGGGGGAAAGGGTGGGTGGGGAGGGGGACAGAGGGGAGAAAAAAAGGGATGGATGTAATACAACAACAATAAAATTAAAAAATAAATAAAAATAAATTAAAAAAAAAAAAAAAAAAAAACATTGATGTGAGAGAGAAATATTGATTGTCTGCTTCTCATATATACCCCATTGCACTCATCTGGGGAACAAGCCCACAACCCAGGCATGTGGCCTGACCAGGAATCGAATGAGCAGCCTTTGGCTTCAGGACGATGCCCAAGTGCTTGTACATGTGTTACCTCATTTGGTGCTAATAATAAAGTTAAGTGTCCAGGGCAGTTATGATTATTCTGAGAAGTAACCTGACCAGCCTAAGGTAGCAATATTTTACAGGAGAAAGTGGATTTGAGATTGTTCTAGCTTCTTCAGAAGTGAGGTTGCTCCTTGATCTTTCTCAGGGAAGCAAAATAATTCACATTAAAAAAAAAAAAGAAAAAGAAAAAGAAAAGAAGAAAGAAAGAAAAGTTAAAATAACACACACAAAAAACTCAGTGTAACCAAAGGTGGCTTGGCCTTTAATTGGAATGTCATCAGGGAAGAGAAAGCAGGCTTAACAGAACTGATCTTAAAGATTCAGGAATGCTGCCCTAGCTGGTGTGGCTCAGTGGATTGAGCATCTGTCTGCAAACCTAGGCCATCCCTGGGTTGTGGGTAAGGTCCTCAGTTGGGGGTGTTTGAGAGACAACACATTGGTGTTTCTCTTCCTCTTTCTCCCTCTCTCCCCCTTTCCCTCCCCCTCTCTCTAAAAATTATTACATTTTAAAAATGAAGTTTTTTAAAAAAAATTCTATGATCATTTAAAAAAATGCAGGAATGCCTTTTTGTGTGAAGTATTACATGAATACCAGCCAGCCACATTGCCACTCCATTCACACACCTGTTGATATAAACAGATTAGTCTATCAGGTATCCACAATGGTAAGGGCAATGTAGCCAAAGAGAATATGTGTTTAAAGGCACAGGGGGTAGGGGGTGGGAGAGCACCTGCCTGTGGGAGACTGAAGATGCCCTGTGGCTGAAGGGTGGGTAGGTGAGTCTGGACAGTAAGGCTGGGGGAAGGCTGTCAAACAGGTAGGGCAGACATCTGAACATTCTCGAATGCTATTTAGAGGAGTTTGAATTTTACATTTAATAACTCATTTATCAAATAATATATCAAGGAAATGTTCATTCTTATTGGAATCATATTCTTTTTTAGTACTTATCACAGTTAATTTTCTTAGATAAGATGAATTCATCTTGCTCAGAATTGGTCACATTTGGTTAAAACAGTTAACTTGGATGCCCACTGTCTGAAGAGTCCCCTGGCTATGGAGTGCAGCTGTCTGGTGGTGGCAGGAAAATTGCAGGCTGAGTCTTCCCCAGTGGAAGTGCTATCTTCAGGTCAACCAGGGCTCTGCTGTGTGCACAGATGGAGGCACTGCTTACAACAGAAGAGGAGTGAGGGTAAATTAGGGTAGGCGACTTCCCAGAGAGATACTGGAAAAAAATGAACAAGGCCAGAGAAGGTACTAAGTTGCTGAGTGACAAACACACTGTCTGCACTGTGCTGAGGCTTTGCTTCATAATCTCCTGTAAACCGCACAGAACCCTGGAAGACAGGCATCACTCTCCCCATTCCCTAGGGGATAAGCCAGACACCAAAGAAAAATCTGGGTACATGCCCATCTATGGACTATGAAATGTCAAAACAAAACACAATCCCACTTGTTAATTTTACAAGCAAAAACAAGTTATTGCAAACTAGATTTGGCGATCTAAGTATGACCCTAAGCAAAGGTATCATGAAGTTTAATGAATGAAGCTCTATTTTTTTTTTTTAAAGATTTTATTTATTATTTCCAGAGAGAGGGGAAGGGAGAGAGGCAGAGAGGGAGAGAGATATCAATGTATGGTTGCCTTTCACCTGCCTCCAGCTATGGACCTGGCTGGAGACCTGGCTTGCAACCTGGTTATGTGCCCTGGCTGGGAATTGAACCAGTGACCTTTGGGTTCCCAGGCCTCGAAGCTCTGTTTAACATGCAATTACTATATTTTAAAAGAAGAGTTTGTATTTGGGAGAAGAGAATTTGAATTTACGAACCCTGATGATCAAATCTTATTGCATAGATAGGGGACTCTCACCTTTACATTCATGCTCTCACCTTCAGGTAAAGTGACTATCTCAGATGCATGCATTTAATGAGGGACACTAGTTCTAACAAGGCTGCAGGCTGCTCACTGACAAATCTGCCATGAATGAGAGCCAAAATTTACGATCTCATCCAAGTGGCTCAGCTGTCACTGGTGTCAAACTTGAAAACTAAGCCTGTCATGATCATATATAAAATGGTGAGCCACACTTCCTAACAACTTTTCGGGGGTGAGGAGAAGAAAAAAATGACATTTTCATGGAAGAAAGTCAAAGTTATGTATGACAGTTAAACAGATTAATTTAAAATTTTGATTCCTACTAGATTTGATGATTTTTAGATTTATTAGATTTATTTTATTTTTATTAAATTTGATTTAAATTTTTATATTTTAGTATTAATTATTAAATTGTTAAATATTTATTGTTTTTATATACCTATCACAAAACTTGTTCTATAAAGATAAAAATGTAGCAGAAAATATAGATCTAATTTATAGCATATAAAATATTGGAATACAATTATGCAATTAGTTAAAGTCTTAATTTATGCTTTGATCACAGAAGTAAATAAAGAGGCACTTTTACCTCTTTTTTCTTGATGCTCTAGAAGCACCAAATGCTGTAAACTTGCAGAAGATTTAATTTGTCAAATAAATGCCAAATTGCTGAAGATTTAATTTGCCAAAATAAAATGCCAAATTTAGAGTACAAATGTTTGAATTTTATTACCTTAGATCTTTTCAAGTTTATAATTTTAACATACAATCTAGTTGAAACTTCCACAATCAGATACCCCTGCCCCACAACTTCTGTTTACCCAAATTACTCTCTTGGGTTGCTATGTTTATGTTTCTCTTTCCCTCCCTCTCTTTCTCTTTTTCCCTTCCTTCCTTTCCACCTCCCCTCCATCTGCATGAACATTCATTTTGGGCAGGGGGGGATCCTACAAATATGTTAACTTTCTAGTAACAATGTTGGAAGAAGCACTGTCAAAATGCTAGGATATAATTTGTGGTTAATCATCCTTATTTCTTTTGCTGGCATTATTCATCTCAGTGTGTACTAACAGTTTTCTTTAAGCCATCCCAGAAATCTAACAGTCTTGAATAGAATTTAGAATTATCTCTACTCTGTTGACAGGAATTTTGAAACTTATAGATAAATATGCTAGAGTAATCAATTAAGATGCAGATGATTAATTTGTGGTTTCTGAAAAGTGAATTGTGGTCTGAAATGACATGATTTGATCCAAATTTCAAATTGTTTTAACTTTCTTGTAAGAAAATACAATGAAAACACCAATTATCATTTTTCAATATGGCATGCCTAAAATTATTAAATATTTCATTTTGCAAATATTACCCAGTATTTATTTGAAGTTATTTACTATTGCGCAAGTCTTTAATTTGTTCATTATGTAGTCTTTCCATTTTTTTTCCATTTTAATTAATGAAAATGCATAGCACAGTGTTACTATGCTTAAACAGTAACACCATGATGAATTTCTAGATTGTTGGCTTTGCTTGACATAAAAACTTTGTTAAACACTATCTGTATTATGACTGTATATAAATAACAAAATTATCTTCTAACCACACATGCCAGAAAAAGAAAAAATGTAACAATTTAATGAATTGGAAAAGGATACACATAATTATGCCCTCAATAAGAAATATAAGACACCTTCATAAACCATAGACTACACATCACACTATCACAACAAAAGCAGAAAACAGCCTTGACAGGTCAGCTGAGTAGAATTTCTGACCTAACCCTGACATTTGACCTCAAAGTCTAAGGGCACTTGCTTTGCTGTGTTTGCTTTAAATTTCCAAATTATCTCAGTTCTTGATTCCACACAACCATTGTGTGGATCAAATAATCCCCAGTCACAAAAATACCCTGGGGAGTGACTCCCCTGGTGTGCAGTGGGCAAGTCATTCCACATGCCTTGGGGATGAGCTAGCTTTACCATGATGAGAGAGTTCCTTTTCAAGCTCTGTAATCACCAAATACAAAATACTGGCATCAATAAAAGTAAGTAAGAGTGTGTACACTGCAAGCTTGTTCAAGAGAGCACTGACATTAAGTTTGTGTTTTCTTGATGCCTTTTAAATATTATTGCTGGCTTAGAATTAAGAAGAAATTTAGAATATAAATATCTACTACATTGATTCTTCCATGTGAAGCACAGCAGACATTTGAAAATATATTTCCAGCATGTGGCCCTGCATAGACAGGCTAGCTATCTTCCTTGGCTTCATCAGGTTGGAGAGAAAGGGGGGGGAAGGGGGCAGACAGAGACAGAGACAGAGAGAGATAGAGAGGGAGAGGGAGAGACAGAGACAGACAGAGACAGAGAGAAACCTTTGGTGAAGGAGGAAAAATCAAAGCAATTCTGAAAACCTTCTGCTCAGATTTTTCTCACAATTTTTCAGTATGTCTTGGAGAGTGAGGTCATTCCTTTTAAACTACAGACTCACTTTAAGTCCACGCTTTTCACGCTGAACAATATTCAGAGCAGAGACGCAGCTCAAGGAGTGGGGATCATAGTTGCAGGCTTCTGCTCTGTGTTCACCGGATACCCGGGCCCGGCCAGCGTTTGGCGAAGGGGACCCTGGGTCTGCGCCTGGACGTCGCCTGCTACGGCTCCAGGACAGGCAGCCGATTCCAAGGATGACCGAGTTGGGGACCTGCCCCCCGCCCCTTTCTCCCATCAGTGCTCCTAGAACTTTCCAAGACGCCTGCAAGGGAGTCTCACACCCGACAGGGAAGCAAACGCGTTCCTTCCAGCTGTTGTCACGGGGTCTTAGGAGTGCACAGCCACTTCCTGAGCTGCTGCCAGCGCCTCTGGGGGTCTTAGGTGACGGCGGAGCACGACTGCGACTTATGTCCTCCCTATGCCCTCCAAGTGCAAGGGGACAAGGGGAACCAGGCGAAAGGTGCCGCAGCTTCAGGGGCAAGGACAGGAAGGGGGTGGCATGAGGGACCTCCGCCCACCCCACCAGACAGCTGTCCAGCCGTTGGCATTCACTGGCTTTCCCCACACAGCCTCCCGAATATCACTCCAGCAGGCTTGCCCCCCCCCCCGGCCCCCCCCCCCCCGCCCCGCTGACCTAATAAGGCCAAGCGGATTGTGAAGACGTGGATAAAAGGCGCCGCTTGCCAGAGGACTCTGCGCACAGAGCGGGCAGGAACCACCGGGCGAGAGGACGACCATGGCCAAGGAGTGGGGTTATGCCAGCCACAATGGTGAGTGAGTGCCCAATATGCCTGAAGTGCATTGCACTGAAGAGATCGTGGGCGACTCCAGGAATCGCGGGGGGAGGGGCAGTATGGGACATGCACTGCACACTTTCTAAGCACCAAAGCTGCAGACCCTTTCTCTTCATCTTGGCAGTTCTGGCTAGTGTAGAACTGTTATTACTTTAAGGGGGAACAGGACTCAGAGAGTTTGGGTAACCACACTGCCTCTGAAGAGTCAGACCCCAGAGGTCCAGTTCTGAATGTCCCTAAAATCCGTGGCACACTGGCCAGGCACTCACCTCTTTGAGCCTGGTGTGGGTATAGGAGCTCCTGCAGCAGGTTACCTCTGAGACAGTGCGATGCTCTGAAAACCACTTGTAGTCAGTGTTTTATTCCAGGTGGATGACGGAAGATGGCTTTGGTCAAAGTTGGGTGTGAAGTCCATTTCAAAAAGAACCTTCCAGGCTGTATTCTTGAGCAAGCAGAGGGAAGGCAAGGAGTTCAATAGTTCTCAAGTACACTAGTAATACACTGGTCTCAAATGCTGAGCCTTGGATTGCCTTGTCTGAAATCCAGCACCTTCCATAGTCACTGCTAGTTTAATCAACTCTAGAAGGAGGGCTTGGGTTGTGCCACCAAATTAATAAATCCCTTCAGCCCTGGCTGGTGGCAAAGTAAATAAGGCACTGGCCTACGAACCCATTGTTTGATTCCCAGCCAGGGCACGTAACCAGGTTGCAAGCCAAGTCCCCAGCTGGAAGCAGGTGAAAGGCAACCATACATTGACATTTCTCTCCTTGTCTTCCTCCCACCCTTCTCCTTCCTCTAAAAATAATAAATAAAGTATGTTTTAAATAAATAAATAAATAAAATAAACCCCCTCAACTTGATGTCCTTGGTCCAACTTGATGTCCTAGGTCCTGACCACTGGCATGAACTTTACCCTATTGCCAAGGGAGACAACCAGTCACCCATCGAGCTGCATACTAAGGACATTAAGTATGACTCTTCTCTGCTGCCATGGTCAGCTTCTTATGACCCTGGCTCTTGCAAGACCATCCTGAACAATGGGAAAACCTGCAGGGTTGTGTTTGATGATACTTTTGATCGCTCAAGTAAGTATGACCCTCAGGTAGAGCACATGTAGGTTTCAACATTGGTATGGGCAAAATGTAATTTATGGCACAGACACAGAGTTAGTGGGGAGAGGGGACACTTTATCTCTGAAAATGGTGATGAGGTTTTGACTTTGCTCTGGTCATGAAGAATTATACGTATGCACTGAAGAGGGATGTGCCCTCTGGCCTTACTCATTCTGCTGCTACAGCATGGTGCATGCCCAGGTTAAAAGTTTTATTCATGCCTGAGAAGGAGATAGATAGGGAGATGGTGGCAGTGAGCCCAGACAAGTTCCAAGTGTCTGCCAGGCTCTGATGACCCATACCAAAAGCTTCTTCCCAAGTTTGGCATAGATTTCATTCTACAAAGTAAGGGACATAACAAAGAAACGAAGTGGGCCATCCTTCTTCTGGTGTGTGGTAGGGGCCAATCCTGGGGAGGGAACAGGGCTATTTCATTCATTAATTAACTAATTAATTAAGGGCAAGGAGACTTGCCCTTAATGTTTATTAGGTTTATCTGATTAATCCTTTTGGTGAGTGTTTTTGAAATACCTGACAGTTTCTTCTTGGGTAATGATCTGTGTTTGTGGGAAAGTGAAAAGTTATGTGTTTAAAATTTTAAAAAATTTTTATCTACACTATTAAGCAAATTAGTGAAATAAAAGAAGGCTAATCAGAAATGTTTTTTTTCACTGTACATAAGTAAGAATTTTCCTTGAACATTTTGGTGTCTGATGTATAATAATACATCTTTTAATCATGTTTGTAAAAAAGTAAAATTATTCTTACTGATATACATAAATGAATATTCTCAATGATGTCATAAAGAATAATAGTCATAATTCAAGTCAGGAATATTACAGAAATTTATATTTTCTTAAGAAGTAATCTCATGCTGCTATGTTACTTTTTTTCTCACTTATTTAAATCAAGTTCCATTTTGAAGGATAACAACAAAATTAAACAGTATCTATTAAGTTGGACCACATGAAAATGCCATTGTGTTAAGCAAAAGTCATATAGTTCACCCCAATAAATTGGACATATGAGATAATGACTGTTCCTAATGGTTGGACAGGAAAATGCAATAAATCAAACAACTCATTTCTACATGATAAAGCTCATTTGAGCCTCATGCTATTGTTTCAGATGTATGTATGCTGTGTTTTTAGTGGGGCATATCAGCACTGATAGGTAGTTAGTTCTTTCTAGAACTGAATTCTATTTGATCTAGCTAATACTGCTGAATCTTGATTTTAAGGTTTCTGAGTAGTTTCCAGTATTTTTAAAGAAATATTTCAACCTCTAAATTATTCCCCAGGCTAAGTGACATGAAACCAAATTAAATGACAAGTTTGAGGTATTTGAACAATGAGCTCAAATTCATGCTAGCAAAATTTACCTACTAGTTTAGCTGTCCACATTGATTGATTCCCTGGGAAACTTCTGACTGTCCCATTTTTATCTCATCTGATAGACAGTCTAAATTAGACATGGGCAAAAGCTCTTGCTTGGAGTTTTAAAGCAAAGTGGACACAAGATGCAGAGAACAATTCACATTTGCTCAGTGCTTGCCATGCTGGGCACTGTGATAAACAGTTAAAGTCCTTAATCTCATTTAATCCTTAGAGCAGCTCAGAAAGGTTAGAATTATTATCACCTTCATAGAGATGTGAAAATGGGTTCATAGAAGTTTAGCAACCTGCCTGAGGGCACACAGCTAGCTCGGGGTGGACAGCTTCTGAAACCTACATCTGTCTGACTCCCAACTCTTCATATCTTCCCACTGCACCACACAACCAACCCACACTTTAGTTTTCTACATCTTTACTGTCCACTTGTTGGTTTTACTTGTATTTTCATAAATATTAATTTGACATTTTAAAAAAATAAAACAAGCAAACAAGACAAGGGGCACACCATTTTCTTCGATGAATCCTAAGACTCTTTTGTGAGAAAGGAGTCAGTCTGTGGCCTGCACATTTACCCATCATGCCTTATCCATCAGAGCACATGTTCAAAGTGGGTCTCAGGAAGGGGGGTGAATTTACTGCTGACCTATCTTCTCTGAATCATAGTGCTGAGGGGTGGTCCTCTCAGTGGACCCTACCGACTCCGCCAGTTCCACCTGCACTGGGGCTCCTCTGATGACCATGGCTCTGAGCACACTGTGGATGGAGTCAAATACGCAGCAGAGGTAGGAGGCACAGCTGTCACTCTGGGGCTCACACAGTGAGAATGGAAAAGCCCTGAAATCACATCCACCATTCCCTGCATCAAGTCTATAGTTGTGAGAGGAATTATAATCATTTCAGCCTGAGCTGAAGCTGCCCAACGTCCTATGCTAGACAGTTAATGGAAGACAGGAGAATCAGCACCTTGAGGGAAGGCTTTTGAGGTGATTTTTAAGAACTTGAATAGCAGCTGAATAGAAAAAAAAAAAAAAAAAAAAAGACCAAAGCCCTGAAGGGACTGGAAAGATAAAGGTAACCAATACTAAGTGCTTACAAGAGTTAACTTCTTTGATTCTCTCAGCAACTCTATAAGGCAGATTACAAATGAAACTAAGGCACAGACGTTTCTATTATGTAGTCACCTAGCCAAGGAGTGCAGAACCCAGGATTCTGCTTTATGCAGAGCAGCTTCTGAGATCATTATCTTGTTCAGTTCCCTAAACTGCCTCTGTTTTTAAAGAAAAAAAAAAAAAAAACACAGTGTTTTAAAAATAGCAGTCAGTAATTCTGGCTAATGCTCATGTTCCTGTCTCTTAATGAAGGGTGTGTGTGTGTGTGAGT
This sequence comes from Noctilio leporinus, assembly GCA_004026585.1. Taxonomy (NCBI): domain Eukaryota; kingdom Metazoa; phylum Chordata; class Mammalia; order Chiroptera; family Noctilionidae; genus Noctilio; species Noctilio leporinus. The sequence goes on from PVIW01010832.1 coordinate 9,525, forward strand.
GATTATACACATACACATATTTACTCACACATTTAGGTACACACAAAATTTAATATGAGCAAATACCACTCTTTGTCTCAGTTAAACCCTTTTTAAAAAGCATGATTTGTAGCTCAGATCAAGGCATCAAATTCCAAGGAATTAAGACTAGCAACCTGCCTGAGGGCACACAGCTCTCCTTAAAGCCAACTCTATAAAAGGTGACAAGGGGCTAGGAAGTGAGCATCATGCTATTTTACCATCCCACTCTTTCCTCAGGCAGACTCCACTCAGTATAGAAACCTATGGGCACCTTGCTGAATTTTTAAACTAACTCTGGAAGGCCCAAAATACTTCCCTGTGGTTATATGGTTTCTCCACAGCCCATCTGTAGAGCAAGTGGCAGGACAGATCAACAATTGCGAATGCCTCTAAATGTCTTCCCCATTGTTGGGCAAAATTTAGTGTGTTTCTTACAGATGTGGGCAAGGTTTGCAGTTTGACCTCTGTGCATGGGCTTATCTCATACTTGGATGTCGAATAGAATACTCTTAATTGCTATGAACTATTGTATTCTCTTGCCATTCTATGTAGATATGTAGCTCAATATGGGCCTTTGACTGATTTATTTGGTGCCTATGTTCTAAATTAGAATGAGGTTACCACTGGCTGTGGAAAGGTGGTAGATACAAAAATGTTCATGTCCCCTTTCATTTTCTTCCTCTACTACCCAATTAATTGTGACTTTAGGATGTTAACAGATTCCTGTTTCTAACTCTTGTGTTTCACTGGGTCAGAAGAGGGATTAATGATATACAAAATTTGAATTGAATGAAATGTTGAATTTTTGTTGTTTATTACAAAGTCTTAAATCTATTCATCCTAATTGTATATACTTTTGAAACTATTATAAATGTTACCAAAATATTATTTAATATTTAGAATTCTGTCACCTTCTATGAAAGTATTTGGCAACCTTACACTGAATAATTATTGGGTTTCTTGTGACTAGTTTGATGCTTATTTTGTCATGCTAAGAATTTACCTCATAACCTGTATTTTGGGTTTCCAGTTGCATTTGGTTCACTGGAATCCCAAGTACAACACTTTTGGAGAAGCTTTAAAGCAACCTGATGGAATAGCTGTGGTTGGCATTTTTCTAAAGGTAAGGTAAAAATTGACCATATTCTTTATTCCCAAATTGACTTCCTTACCCATGCTTAAAATAGCATGTGTTTCACTCCCTCCTTTAATCAGCTCAAAATGTTTTCTTTCCCTTAAAAGTTTACCTTTTGCCATATTTCTCAAGATGTAGATCTATAGATGAGTGCATGTGTTTAGGGTGGAATGGGGACAAGTCTTTGAAGATGCTTGTTGTGGTGCTGGTGAGGGCAGAGCCCATTATCCTTTCCCACTATTCATTCCTATTGCCCTGGAAATCAACAAAGCCAATGATGGGGACACTGTGATGCCCAGAGTCTGGCCACCCATCCCTGTGGATTAGGCTGGCCACCACACTCATGGTCCCAGTTAAAACAGCACAGGGAATATGTGTGTTGTTGAGCCAGCATCGGTTTAAAAAGGATTTAGTGTCATCAACACAAGAATTTAGTGGTAACATAATCTAGGTTTTAAGCCAGGGGTGAAAATCTAGCTTCTTTCTTTTTGAATGACCTGATTTGTTTTACGCTCTTAATTCACTGGGTCATTTCCCTGCTTCAACCCAACACAGTTGGGAAATGGAGTGGGTCTTAATAAAAAGATGGTGAGTTTGGTTTTAGATACATTGAGTCCATCTTAGTTTTAATTCTATTTTTATTTTTTAATAAAATGACTTTACAGATAAGGACAAGGACGTAGAAGCAGATTAACATGTAATTTTGTGGTTCTGTACTTCAGAGGCCTGGAGTCCAAATTTAGTTCAGAAAATATATACTCTAAAATTTGGGGAGAGAAATAAACTTAGGTTTTCGTTTAGTACATGATTCCCCTGGCAGATTTATAAACATTGGTTACAGACGGATGTTTCAAAATTAGTTTTTAAGACCATACCAAATTATGGAGAAGGGAAAAATTTAATTATTGGTTTTGTATTTTCTTACAGATAGGACGTGAGAAGGGTGAGTTCCAGCTACTTCTTGATGCACTGGACAAAATTAAGACAAAGGTAAAAAAAAATCCTTTTCCCTCCAAAATCAGAGAGCAAAGTCTGTCAATTTTTTCTTTTTATATTTCAAGTGTATTTTTTTCACCTACGGTCTGTTACTAAGTTTGATGAATATGCTAAGCACATATATAACAAATAAATGCCATTATATTTGTATGTTTATAGTTTTTAAAGCAATTTTGCATAAGCTTATTTAATGCTCACTGTCAGATAATTAATCTCAGTAAAGAGGACAGAGTGGTCACCCACTAACACACACCACATTTCACACACACAACGTATGCCACATGCACACAGCACAAACCATATGCACACATATACAACATGCACACACAATAGCACAGCAGCTCACACATCATATACACATTCAACATACAGCACCTGCACACACACAGCATGTGGACACACACATTTGCAGAGGTAATGTGTTTGGCTCATGGTGTTGCCCTTTCTCTTCTGGGTAGCACCTATATCGTCTTTTACTTTAACCACACACTTTTCTAATTAACAGACTAATTTTCATTGTCTTTGAGACTGTTCTTATCAAATACCAGTACATTTTACCACCATAGAAAGTAAGTATTCAGTATTCAATAAAAACATGAGCCTGTTTTTTATCATTAAAACCAAAAGCATTAACTGACATGAATAATTTCTGTTGTGGTTTAGATATGTTTCTCCTTTTTGTTGAGAAGTGATAAAATTACAGCCCTACTGACAGTTAAAAAGGAATAAAATATTACAATGACTGTCCTGGGTAAAGTCAGACCACACAGGCCCACTTCCCACTTTGCCCTTTATTTCTGAAAGGCATGTACTTTGTTTAAAAGTTCCACTTTCTCTACTGCCTTTGAATTTATTATGACAAATACAGTGGTGAGGGTCTGGTGGAGGGCGTTATAAATGCTCGGAGCACCCGCTTACTTCACCTGTCCTCCTCTCCTGCCCACCTCACCTGCCCACCTTACCTGCCTATCTAATCTGCAGGGCAAGGAGGCACCCTTCACAAACTTTGACCCATCCTGCCTGTTCCCCACCTGCCGCGACTATTGGACCTACCATGGCTCTTTCACCACACCACCCTGTGAAGAGTGCATTGTGTGGCTCCTTCTCAAGGAGCCCATAACTGTGAGCTCCGACCAGGTGAGGCATGCATGGGACTCATCTCTGGCTGGCTCTGTGGAATTAGGTACTAAATTGGAAGCTCACAGAGTAGCTCTACATGAGTAGCTCATAGTTGGTCCTGGCAGTTAAAGTCAGCCTTTTAACTTCCTACAACTTGACTAGCGGGATAACACAAATTGTTTCATAGGGGTTGTGATGCTGAACAATGAACAAGTTTATGCTCTAGAAACACTTAATGGTATTAATTAACACAAGTTAGCCTTTGTTAATTTGGCAGCAACCAAATATGGAACACTGGTTAGGAAATGGCAGGGCAACTCCAGGCCTGGGGAGAAGGGTGCAAACTGGAGGAATTTGTCATCCTATGAGGTGTATTTTGTTTCTCTAGTCTTACAGGTAAGTAACTTGAGGCTGAGAAAAGATAAGTAATTTGTTCATGATCACACAGCCAAGTGCAAAAATGGAGATTCCACCTCTAGTCTGTCTACTTCCAGTACCTCTGACCTCTCTTCTCAATCCTCCCTTTTTACTGTTCATGCAAAGAATGCTCTGGCAACATTTATTAAAGACATTCTTGAGAAAAGACTTGGAGAAAAGGAGAGGGCAGGGATAGAGAGAACAGATTAAAGCAGCTGGACAGCACAGAGACTTAACCCTCAGTGGGGACTGTCTAATAGGAAAGTCAGTTTCCCAGTATCTTATCCCTAATACGGCCGCTTCTCTATTTCTGCCAATTGTGGACCCAAGTACACATTGTCATTTTTATCAACAAATCAGGTTTAGTTATCTGGTTCACCGGTATAAATATTTTAAAAGGGGAATGGAATTAAGGAGGAAAACTAAAAATGTAAATATAGCATTACTGATAAGAATTTTTTGAATTGTTCCCTAAGGAAAAAAAAAAAAAAAGCAGATCTGAACATTTTAAATGTAGCATGACTGTCATTTCTTTCTGCCCTTTAAAAAAAATTGACTTCATAAAGGTAGCCAATGAAGGCCATTTATTTACATGTACTAGTTGCACCAGTATGGTCCTCCCTCCTGCATGAGGTATGAACTCCATACTGAACCCTCAGATGAAAAGACTTGTTTCAGAATTCAGGAGGAAAAGGCTTTGAAAGAGGGCAAATGTTTTTAAACAAAAGTAAAAGGTCTATATCACCCGGAATGGGTCACTTGGTAACTCTGGACTGAACACAGGGGGCAGGTATTGTGGATTACTTATCTTGTTTAAAAACTACCTGTTTATAGCCCTGTCTCACACATCTTGTGTCTAATTGGTCTGATGTGGAGCTGACCACCTTCTCTTGCCCTTTGCAGATGGTCAAGCTGCGCAGCCTCCTGTCCAGTGCCGACAGTGAGCCCCCGGTTCCCCTGGTGGGGAACTGGCGCCCCCCACAGCCCATCAAGGGAAGGGTGGTGAGAGCCTCCTTCAAATGAGCCCTTGCAGGGAGGGAAACCTGCCCCAGAGGGCTTGTTGGTTCCTGGCCTCCTTTCAATGCTCCTTACTTCCAATGTATTTCAGTTTCTGCACTGAACAATGAATGAGAGAGATGCAATCACCAAAAAACCAGTTACTGATGACAGGATCAGATAGAAGGCATTTGGCCTTTGTAATGATCACCTTTCCTATAGTCTTCTTAGTTTAGATTAGTTTCTCTATCAGGTCATAAACTCAGCAGTATTCGCAGTAAGGTTTCAAAGAAGATGAGACAGATAAAAGAGTAAAGATACAGAAAAGGACTATTGAGCACCATTTTCATTTCATCACAAATTCCATTGAGTTTCAATTTTATTATTTTCATATTATGCATTATCCATATTAATGAAACAGTGAGTAATGCTATATGTAGGTAGAGAAATGTATGTAAGTCATACAGCAATTAAACATAAGCAGAAATAAAATACTATGGACACCAAGGAGTGAGGTGATAATATATTTTAACCCTTAAAACCAACCAGAAAAAAAAAAAAAAAAAAAAATCAACCAGAAGTCCATAATGTGTTAAAATTCTGACTCCTTTAGAGTTGACCTGGTTTTGATTATCAATGCAAGGAAAATACATTTGACAAGGAGTTTAAAAACATGAGCTGGTTTTTGAATTATTTCTTTCTAAAGATTGTTGACTTTATCCTAATGTTTTCCTTTCCCTGAAGAAGGGCCATTTATTTTTAATTTTACTACTTTGATTTTTGCATGCTTGTTAAAATAAAACTGCCTCAGCTATACTTCTAAGTTGGGAGTAGGATTAATAATTCCTGGTGCATGCAGGGGTGAATGCCTGAATTCTTAGTAAGGCAGGTGGGTTGATCATCCAAACTAATAAAAACATGAATGCAGAGTTCAGTGTCATGTTTTTTTAATGAAAAGAGATCATATGTGACAAGGTGGAGTAAAACTAAGAATGGCAAACTTTGTTTATCTACGTTGATAACTGAGGGGTGGTGATAATGAACCCAAGTTCTGAATTGGATTGGTTGCTACATTTCCCTCAGAGTTGTAAAGGCAGTTAGTGGGACCCTAACTGCAGACAAAAAGAAAAATACATGACCATGAATCTGAGAGTGCAAAGTAGTCTCCAGCTTGAAAGTTGGTTTAGGACTTGGAGCTTATACCCCAGGTGCCCATGAGATACAGAAATGATCCTGATCCAACACATCAAAAGTTTATCCATTTATACCTTCAGAATGTTTGTCTTAAGACATGGAGTCTCTAACATTGCAGTTAGTGCCTTTGATGTGTGTTTTATCGCCTCACTGGCTGACATGTTAACTTACTTTAGAAAACAGTAGCAATTTGTTACCCTGCAGAATTAAAGTGTCATTGGGTCAGAAGAGTCCTGTGAGGCCAGGTGACAGAATCCTGGGGGCTTAAAGTAATTTAGTAAATTGCCACTAGGTTGGTCAATGCAAACTGGATGTGTTAATTAAATCCCTTGAAATTAGGAGGTGTGGTACATTCATAAATTAGTGGTGATACAAAGCTGACTCTCTTAGGCCGTCATTCCATAGTCAAGCTGGAGTGCTCTAAGATATGTCCAGTGTATACTCCACACAGGAAACACATGTAACAGTATCATCCAGAAGGGTTCAAGTATGCAGGCTCCATAGGCTAGAACTGTTTCAAGAGAAATTGTCCATTCAGGGGAGTCATCATCCTGGACCATGAGCTCCATCAGGCATAGATATGAGTCTGGACATGAGGATCCCACTTATTGCCTAAACTGTGCCTTGGACTCACACATTCAATAAATATTCAGTGAATAAATGATGAACCCAAGACAAATATCTTCTTGAAGAAAATATTGCTCAACATGATTAAAACTTACTGAGTTTTGCTCATCTTAGTTCAAACCTCTTTGGAAAATGATTTCTTTAGCTTCAGACAGTAGCTTTTTAGTAAAACATTATCCCCCCACCAGTCTGGGTCATTACTAAGTGACCACAATTATCAGCCAGCTTAAAACTTTCTCCCAGCTTCCCCCTGGGCTCAAAATGCTGAGTCCATTAGAACACTATATACTATATACTATGTACTATATACTATATACTATATACTACATACAAATGCCCATTCAAATACTGAAGCCGCACTGTGTCTTTATTAAGTGGGGGTCATTTTCCTGACTGTGCTCAGACTTCCAAATAATTGCATTTCAGATGCACATAGCACACAGAGAATTGGGGCTGGGAGCTTCTGGGATGACCAGGTATTGGCATTGATCACCTTCTGTTCTACAAAGTAGAATCATTGTAAGTATTTTAAAATTTCAACATAGGACAGAAGCCAATTTGAACTCTGTCATAATATTTAGATGATTATATCCTTAGGAGTCTGTGAATGGGCCATCAGAATTAAGAATTTGCTGAATTTGAGCACTGCTAGGTTTTCAGGGTGCAACTTTTAATGGGGATATGATATATTTATGAAGCGATAAATAACTATTGCCCTAAAGTTCTTTGTGTTTGTGCAGGTGAGCAGGATATGTTCTACACAGAACATGTAAGACTGCAGGTTTCAGTGTCTACCTGTGATTACTCACCTAACTAAATAAATACAGTTTGAATGAACTATTGTATAAACTAGCTGGGATACATGTGAAAAATCAGTATGCCAGTTATTCAACTAAGAATTGGCAAAAATAAAATTTATTTAAAAGAAACTTATATGGTTCAAAACCACACTGAATACCACACGTAGTAAAATCAATTAGATGTCACTTTCTCTTCGAATGTCTTCTTATTTGATACAAAAGAGGAATTCTGGACATGAGGATATTAATGTAGCGGAGGAAGAATAAGTGAGAAAGGTAAGAAAAAAGAACCATAACTTTGAATGTAAGATTTAATTTTTTAGGTTTAATATATACAGATTTAATGTTTTTAAAAAAAACTACCCTTAAGGCAGCACTTAAAGACCTAAAATGCAAATGAGACGGCAAAACCATACTTATATGTTATTTTTTATTTGGATCACTAGATGGCAGCACAACAATTATGAAAATGCCTGGGGGGTGGGGCATGCTGTTTTATTCCTGTTAGTTTTAGAGCTATGAGTTTTGTTGTTTTATTCCTGAACACCCTATCTCCTCTCCTCAAATGAGCAATTAACCATTCTACCAAAAAATAAATAAATAAAAACAAAGTAATGAGGCATTGTTACATATTTTTAAGAATTTTAATAGCCAAAAATGAGTCCTGAGGGACTAAAGATAGTAATTATTGAACTAAAACTTAAGTAAACTAGAAAGAAACATTCTATAGCCCTGTTCAGGACCATGGGTTCAAATCACATAACACTTGCTAAATGTATGGCGCCAGGCACATTCATTTCTGTCCTCAGTTTCCCCACCTGTGAATAAGAATGTTGTACCTGTCAGAGGGTTGTTTTAAGTATTAAATGAATTAAGTAAGTTAATATAAACCTCTTAGATTAGTTACTCTATCAGGCCATAAACTTAGTAGGGGTGAACAAGGATCATTTGTACATTGATCATACTTCAACAGAGAAAAAAGTTCTAATGGTTCATTTGCTACTTAAGATTATGTTTCTTTCTTTATGTATCTATTAATAACATCACAAACAAACATGTTATTAATTCAGATAATACTGTAGTAGTTACTATAATAGGACCCCCTAATGAGCTCTCTTCCGTGCTTGACATTGGGGGAAATGGAACTTAAAAGTAAGCCAATGACTTGTCCCATATGATGTGGCCACATCAACAACCAGCGCAGCGCTAGAGGGGTGACCCAGAGGAGACTGGAGGATTTTTCTGGAGAAGGTTCTGCCCCCAGAGTTGAGGGGGCACCTTACTTGAGCACACATACAGTGTGCAAAACACCCAGAAAATAAGCCCAGGATGAGAAGTGAAATGGATGCTGTGCCCTCTGTTCTAGTGACTTTTTAGTGTTGGCTGGGCAGAGAGAGCTTTGGTATGCTGCACCAAGCAGAAAACCATCGCCAATGTAAGTTCAGAAATCTGCTGTGAAATTAATTTAGGGCTTGTCTAGGCACATTGCAGAATCAGAATTCTGGGTGAGGCACACACATCAACCCAGGAGACAAGTTTATACATGTGGAGGTGACTCAATCCCATTGCACAAAAGAAAATAAAAGAGACTAGGCATAAAATTCAAGATGAAGGGAAAGACTTGGGAGCTAATGAATTGCCTTGAATTTGAAGATGCTTAGTGGCAGCCAACTAACAACTTGATCAGGTAATAATCAGAGGTAATCAGCAGAGGAGAGAGCGAATCTAACACCATGGTCACAGGGTACCACGTGCACTGCAGCAGCATAAAACCCAGCGATTTTAGAGCTAATTTTAGCCAGTGAGACTTGGCTCTGTGCATGGGGAGATAATATATTTCAGAATCAGATTCTGCCTTATTTTTAAATTATCCCCAGGTAGAGGAGGGGCATAGGAGCTCAAGGAAAATATTTTGGCCATTAAATGTCCATATTCTCTGTTTCAACATGCCATAAATTTCTATCATACTCACTTAACTGACTTAAAATTTGAATAGTTCCTAACATATTTGTTCAAGAGACTTCCTTCCTGCAAGGACATTCAACTCTTATGAAAGTATATTAGAAATGCAGTGTTTGAAAATACTATGCAACCTAGGCTCATAGAATTCACACTTCTTCTCCTGGGTGTATTTGGCTTAATGAAAGACCCAAGGCAGTTACTAGGGCATGCAAATGGACTGGGATCCAAGGAGAGGGCTTGGCTAGGTAGGGAGCCAAAGAGAGCCGGCAGAAAGCAGGGCCCATCCTGGGAAGAACTAAAATCTAAGTGTGAAAAAACAAAGCAATGAAGTGCAAGTAGAAAGGCTGCTCTTCAGTGAAGAGATAAGGTTGGGTTTTTGCACTGTAAACAAGAAAACTTTTAAATCCTACCTGTAATCTAAAATCTAAGTTGGTGTGTGTGTGTATGTGTATGGGTGAGAGAGAGAGAGAAAGAGAGAGAGAGAGAGGAGAGAGAGAGAAATGTAATGAAGGCCAGATGGCTTTAAGAAAATACGAACTCAACCTGTCTTATTAGACCCCAGTACCTAATACAGCATCTGAAACCTAGTCAGTGTTTGAAAAGTATTTGTTGACTGGAAGGAGGATAGACAGATAGATGGATGGAAGGAAAAATGGATGGATGGATGAAGGATAGAAGGATAAGGCAATGAGAATCCTAAAATACTGAATGGCACCCTAAGACTAGGAGCTGGTGTGAGCTCTGTCCTCATCCCAAGAAAGTTGGATGTGGGCATCTCAGAGTTCTTGGAGGAGTGAACACAGGGGTTTCTACTGCTACCGCCCAGGCTTCTCTGTAAAAAGACTATGGGTGGGAGAGGAGAAGCATAAATCCAGACCTTATCATTTACAAATTTAAATTTTAAAAATGCAGTTAATTTAGAGCCCTGGCTGGTAGCACAGTGGGTAAGGTGCCGGCCTGCGAACCCAAAGGTCGCAGGTTCGATTCCCTAGCCAGGGGACATGACCAGGTTGCAAACCAGATCTCCAGTCAGATCTGTGGCTGGAGGCAGGTGAAAAGCAACCTTTCACCTGCCTCCTTTCACATTGATGTCTCTCTCTCTCTCTGCCTCTCTCCCTCCCCTTCTTCCTAAAAATAATGAAATAAAATCTTTAAAAAAAAAATGCAGTTAACTTAATATAGAAGGCACATGTTTTAAAAGCTATAAAGGACATCCTCTGCCCAGAAATTTATCTTCTTTAGCACCTGTGCTTCTACATGCAAATCGAAGCAGCAGTTTGGCAATGAGCCTGTGACACTGACTCTGGTGGAAATAATTAGGAGTTTATCCCTGATCTTGAACTTCCTTACTTTTCCCTCAGTAATTGGCAGTTTATCCCTGAGCTTGAAGTTCTTTACTTTTCTCACTTGTGACTCTTGCTCTCCATATACTCAGCTTTGTTTTTGTAGATTCCATGGAATTTGCTCACAAGCAATATAAATAATCCTTCCTGACTTAAAGTCTTGTCATAGTCGGAGATGAGCAAAGTAGGATGATTTTGAAAATTCAATAAGCATTTTCAACTAATACATTCCTCCCAATCCCAACCAACCAAATGGTCAATCCAGGTAAATTCCTGCCTTCCACAAACAACACAGATTATATGCCATGTAGGTATTCATGTACTTATAATTACTACCTAGAGCTTACTCATCATATATAGTTGAGAATCATCTAGAGTGGAAAAAAATAAAACATTTCACTGAGAAAGTGAATTTACCAGAAATCAAACTCAGAGTCCATTTTGGTGATGATGGTGTTAGGAATGGTATTCTGTGGCTAAGCTCATAACTTAATTGTGTAAACTGCCTAACTATTATATTTTTTAAAATTTAGACAAATATTTTAATACTACTTAATCAGAGAAGGTCTAATTTCTTCCTTTTAATTTGTTTACACTAACAAAGAGTCTGTTGTCAAAATAGTGAGGCATACCAAACTTCTTGTCCTGAGCAGCTTAATTAATATGAAAGATTGATTAAGCCCTGAAAAGGGTAGTACCTTCCAGAGGAATTAAAAAATAACCACAAAGTGCCAAGAAGAAAGTCTGTAACTTCTTTAGTTGGGCAAAAGCATTCTATACTTGATATAAAACTTTAGAAGTACACACAAATGACTTTAAAACCCTTTTATTGGAAGGATTTCATATTTTTGAAAAATGTTCATGTGCAAAGTATGAAAGAAATAAAACAGGGTTAAAGCACTACCTGGAAACATCAAAGAGAAGAAAAATATATTACTCCAGAGAAGTTATAGGAAACATGGCAGTAATGATCAGAGAGAAGGGCTTATCAGGCATGACTTTGGTGCCCAGCACACTGGGCATGGAGCACATGGTAAATGGTGATATGAGTGCCATGGGAAGAAGGAGCAGATAGCAGAGCCAAGGGCACAGGAGACGTGCAAAACATGGCTTGGGGCCTCTGACATCCAGGCTCTGTGGATGATGCAGGCTACCAGGGCACAGCGTTAGAGCATGAACCCCTAGTACAGGGCTTACAAAGAAATGATAGATGTACAGTGTTATACAAATATATACAAATATATATAATAAAATATAAATAAGTAAGCATGATTAGAGGGTTAAAAATCTATAAATAGAAGTGCCCATATCTCCTTCCTATTGGAGAGTGACCCCTACCTGCACTCCAAGGGGTGAGTGTTTTGCTAACAAGACCAGGCTACAAGGTCCCCTGACACTGGTGGACTTGGCTCTGTTCTGTGGTTTCTCACAGTGTGGACCACTATTTATCAAGTAGGGATTCACTGATGGTGGATGAAGAAGAGCATAATTTGGGGAGGGAAATGTTGTTTTGCCTCTCATGTTCAACATTGGTGAATCCTGACATGTCCTTGATCAGGGGGATACTCTTACTTGTAACGCCCACATTTCCTCTAGCATGGAAAAAAAAGCTGTTATTCTTAAAAAGCCGTAACTGGTATGGCTCAGTGGATTCAGCACTGGCCTGCGAACCCAAATATCACTGGTTCGATTCCCCATCATGGCGTATACTCAGGTTGCAAGCCAGGTTTCCAGCCTGGTCCCCAGTTGAAGGCAGGTGAAAGGCAACTACACATTGATGTTTCTCTCCCTTTCTTCCTCCTCTCTCCTTCCTCACTCTGTAAAAATAATGAACAGGCCCTGGCTGGTGGCACGGAGGATAAGGCGCCAGCCTGCGAACCCAAAGGTCACGAGTTCGATTCCCTAGCCAGGGCACATAACCAAGTTGCAAGCCAGGTCTCCAGCCAGGTCCATGGCTGGAGGCAGATGAAAGACAACCATACATTGATGTCTCTCTCCCTCTCTGCCTCTCTCCCTTCCCCTCTCTCCAAAAATAATAAATAAAATATATTTAAAAATAATAAAAATAATGAACAAAACCTTCCATAGATAAATAAATAAATGGAAGTAAAAAATTCCTCATGCATGGTGGTCATTTATATAAGCAAAAGAGAAGTTTCATCACATGATGAAGCTACTACTAAATTAAGGAAGCTGTCATGATTCCAGTAGGAAAGCCAGCATGGCAAGTGTGGACAAGCACAATGAAATAGACAATACTCTTAAAATGTAGAGGTGACATTATATTCCTTTCTACTGAATCCAACCAACAAAAGATGCCTATTCTGGGAAAAGCACTGTCCTAGGGCTTTCATGTGCCCTGACACATACATAAATTTTTCAGACTTTTCACAAAGGCATCCTTTATAGATAAATATTCTAAGTGGGGTTTCATGATCTTGGTGGCATGGTTTTGGATTTGTTTGAGGGACTGTCCTGAGCATTATAGTATTTAGCAGCACACACACCCCTAATTGTGACAACCAAAAGGTCTCCAGACCTTGTCATCATCCTATGTGGGGCAAAACTGACCCCAGTTGAGGATCAATGCTGTAAGCCCAGGTGAACTTTTACTCTTACTAAATTGTAATATTTCCTGGTGCCACATTTGGCAGCTTCATGGAACATAAAATATTTAAAATGTATGTTGCATTTTCCCCCAATGTCTTTGTCATACTTAATCTTTCCATTGAAACTTGGTAACAACATTTCAATTCTTCAGCTTCTCTTCAAAACTGGATGGATTTAATTACTTATAGAAGTACTAGCTAACAATGTTACTAGCTAACAAGAAAGTGTAAAAAGCAGCTTACTAAGGGCAGGTGACCCCATCTGTTTGTTGAATGTGGAGTTAGTGCTATCTCTGGTCGCTTCAATGGTGGGGTGGGAGAGTGGTAGGAAACAAAACCTTCAGTGTGTTGCTAGGGCTGCCTTACAGAGCAGTGTGCTGCTCACAGCCCCGACCTGTGGCTATCACCCCTTTGCCTTCCTGGGCTTCATTCCGCAGCCGGCCAGCCGGGGGCGCCAGGCTCCGGACCTCGAGCCTCCGGGACCGCAGCTTTGTTTGTCCCAAGGTCACAGCTCCGGGACGAGCTTCCTAGCTGGAACTGAGGCTAATGGGGTGGCCCCGGGGGCTGAGACCCCGGAGAAGGCGGGGCCGCCAGGCTCCTTGCGAGGGATACCTTCACAATGGGCCAGGGTGGAAAGGCGTGGGACTCGAGGCCGCACAGTGGGCGCCGCCGCTGGACTCAGCGCTCTGGAGGTAGGGTGCGCAAGCCCTGCAGCCCCGCGCGACCCAGAGCCGGGAGCTGGGGCCGCCCAGGCGCTTCCACGGGAAAAGTGATCTCAACACAGCGGGAACGACCGAAAAAGCGCCGTCCCCACCCGGCCCGCCCCGCGCGCCCTGACCACACCTCCGCCCTCACCTCCCTACCTCCAGGTCAGCCCGGCCCCCTACCCGGACACCCTCAGCACCCAGTTGGCGGGAGCCTATAAAAGCCAGTGACTGCGGGATCGCGGACACTCTGCGCCGGCCCCTAGCAGCCACCTCTGGACCCGAGCCAACTCCTGCACTTCCCGACCAGTCACACCACCATGTCCCACCACTGGGGATACGACAGGGACAACGGTGAGTGAGCGGGATTCCGGCCAGGCCCTACAACTGCACTGGCCGTGGACGCCCCATTGCGCGGCCCAGATGTTCCGGCGTGGGGTGCCTCACTGTCTCAGCCCCAGCCGGGACCCCAAGCACAGGTTCCCACAGCCCCGGCTCGGTCAGATGCGGGGAATCCCGGCAACCGACACAGACAAGGGTAGAGGAGGGGGATGGTACGTACTAGGATAGTTCCTTCTGAGCCTCGAGCCAGCGATCGTCCTACCTGGACCTAAGAGAAATGAGATAGGGTGGTCACTGGAAGTGTTAGGCGTTGATGACAGAGAAATTAAGGATTTCTCGTTGTCACCCCCACCCCAAAACAAACACACCCCATCCTTAGCGCCACCTGTGGCTAAGGCTCTGGGCACCAACTGTCCCGCCATTTCAGGAGCTGGTTAGAACCCATTACACGGATCTGAGTTCACACTTTATCTCTGGATCCTATTATCAGGGGATCACCAGGAGCCAGGTTTTACCAGGTACGGATCTGGTTTCTGTGAGCCAGCAGAGGCAACAGCAAGATTTGTCTTTGAGAGTTTGGGGCTTTCCAGGTTAGGCTGTAGGGATCTTGGCCGTTCAGGGAGGGGCCCCGCCTGAGCAGGGTGCCCTCTACCCAGCACCAAAACAGGAGGACGCAGTCCCTGGCCTACTGGGTGTCTGAAGTGAGCTCACATGTTCCTAAATCCTAGGTAGCAGCCTGACGTTACTGCCGACCCATTGCTGCACCTCAGTAAAACGAGTGTGAAAAATAGCTAATAGTTGCATGGCGCTCACTGTTTGTTCTAAGAGCTTTTCGGGTATGGATGGCCATTCTCACAGCAGTCGCTGTGCGTAAATGCCGTTATTAACCCATCATACAAATAGGGAAATACAGGGTATTTTCCCCAAGGTTATTCAGCTCAGAGGTGCCGCCATACAGGGAACCCAGCATTGTGCCCTTTCTTAAGAGTGTGGGTGTGCCTGTCCTAACATTGGGGGCTAACAGTCTCTTTTGTTCCTTCTCAACCTAGGACCTGAGCACTGGTATAAGGACTTCCCCATTGCCAAGGGCAACCGCCAATCCCCTATTGATATTGATACCAAAGCAGCTGTTCAGGACCCAGAGCTGAAACCTCTGTGTGTTTCCTACGAGCAGGCGACATCCAGGAGGATCATCAACAATGGTCATGCCTTCAACGTGGAGTTTGATGACTCTCAGGACAAAGCAGGTTAGTGTTTTAAAAAATAACTAGTGCCTTGTATACAGAAGATTTTTTTTTCCCCAGATGAATGGAGGGACCCCTTCTCAGTCTTGGAAGAGCCACTCAGAACTTTCACTGATGCCAGGCTCAGAGGGACGGGCTAGTGACCTTGAAGTGACTTATGGCTATTTCTCTCTGAAACAGCCCTGGTTTCCATATAAGTACTGAGAAACTGGGATATGCATCTGAAAAGTCACAAAAAGGCAAAGTACTCTGGTAGGAAAGTTCAGCGATGATGAGTTTTGCAAAATTAGAGCTTTTAAGATTTTGTCTAAGATATCTATTTTGATGCTTATCCAATAAAAAGTACTTTTGAGTGTGATCTTTAGGGTTGCAGTGAGGAGAGTGATGAAAACCTGATAATTTAATACACAGGAATTCTTGGAAACAATATTTCTGAGTATTTTCTGGGCATTGGGCTGGTGTGATAAAGGTTGCAGTGTATTGTGGTGTCTACTCAGAAATTCATTCCACAGAAGAGGATGGTTTAGAGTTGGGGAATATACTTGGCCCATTAGTGACAAAACCAATTGCCATAATTTGTTTGTAATGAGCTGTTTATAGGTGCCCACTGAAATTTTTTCTTGTTTAGAAATAGAACACCCCCATTCATAGTAGGAGCCTTCTTTGCCCACTGGTTGATTTTATTGCCCTATTTTCCTGAGTGCTGTCCTCTGAAAGTCATTGAATGGTGCTGTGGGAACGGGGGATGCATTGGTAGAAAATAAGAAAAAAATTGATAATGCTGTCAAAACTGTGCATTAATAACTAGTAACATTAATTAGTACTATAACTATAGGTCTAAAGTACTAATATATAAATGTAATCATAGCCATAATACTTAAGCTGACTATTCCTTTTCAGTACCTATCCAGTGTATTCAGTACAGTTTTGAAAAAATTCTTCTTTTCTAACCCTTCCCCCTTTAACATTTTTTTTGATACTTGGCTTTCTAAAATAGTGATTTTGGAAGACAGTTCTATGAAGGATAAATGCAGAGATAATGTAGAAATGTTTTCAACCTGTGCCCTAGGTACCTCACCCAGTATACACACACACATACACACCCATGCACATGTACACACATGCACACACATGCAGACAGACACATTCTGGCGTATTGTCATGATTTACTAGGTTTTGAGTATTAATGTCAGTGGAAGGTGTTCACTGGAGATGCTTCTTTGAGGTTTTTACTATATTGCCTTCCCAAGCATGCCCCCCCACTCCAAAGAAACAATGCTCTAGTGATTAAGTTAAATGTAAGGGAAACAATTTCTTTCCTTCAATCTAAATACAACATATTTAGATTATGATAGGATAAGGCCAAAGGTCTTGGCAGTATTGTACATATAGACAAGTAAAAAGGGCACTATAAAACTTTGTGTAAGTCAGGAAAGCCTTTCCAGGGTAAGTAAAGCTTACGCCAAGGCTTGGAGGGCACTCCAGGTGAAGGAAGTAGGTAGGTCAGAGGACTTGCGGGAGCATGATACCTGCTCTGGACAGGCAAGGAGGCTGTTGAAATAAGTGAACAAGCAGAATGTAGAAAACCTTCTCTCTTTACATGTGAAAGACTCCTTTCTAACTCTGCCCAAACACTGCAACATCTTCAGCTGTTTTGGTTAAACAGGGAAGCAATTTTTTCCTAAAATGCAGAATGCATTAACCATTGATGTTAAGGAAAAGCATATTTACAGAATTAAAAAGCAAAACCAAAGCAATTGTACCATGCAGAAAAGCACCTTTTAGACTTAAAAAAAAAATCTTAGACTCTCAGGTTAGCACTTAAATAAACACGAAGAAACAGACAGTAGAATATAAGAAACCTGCTGGTTTCCTCCTTCCTAGTTTGTTGGAGTGAGACCAAATGGCAATCACTTAGAAATGGAAATGGATTAAAAATATTTGAAAATAACCATAATTAACATTTAGAGTATACATACTGTGTGTGTGTGTGGGGGGGGGGGTATATGATTTTCTTTCTGTACACTTAAGTCTCAAAATAATTTATCATTTTAGTCACTCAGATTTTTAAGTTGACAGTTGAACACCTCTTTTTGTTAGGAGTTATTGTTAGGGTATTAACAATTTTTTATATCCTTTGACACTTACCTTGTACTTTTAAACCCTTAAGTTCATTTCCTTTTTTTCCCCTTCACTTATATTTCAGTCTTCTAGAACTTCTCATTGATTCAGATTTTTAAATATATCTAAATGTTATCATATACCCAGACTTAGATACTTAGGAATCAAGGAATGAGCTGGCAGAATTTATTGGTGTGTTTAAGCTCGAGGAAATTCTTTGTATGTATGGAGTTAGTTAATAACCTATAACTAAAAGCTTGGGTTAAACCTCTCATCAATCTTCTAAATTACTTTAAAAATAAACCAGAGCCCTGGCTGGTAGCACAGTGGATAAGGTGCCGGCCTGCGAACCCAAAGGTCGCTGGTTCGATTCCCCAGCCAGGGCACATAATCAGGTTGCAAGCCAGGTTTCCAGCCAGGTCTGTGGCTGGAGGCAGATGAAAGGCAACCATACATTGATTCTTCTCTCCCTCTCTGCCTCTTTCCCTTCCCCTCTCTCTGGAACTAATAAATAAAATCTTTAAAAAAAATAAACCACCTTGAATTAATGAAACATCATTAACTCTATTAGTTTTTTTTAATTATTAAAAATAACTCTCCCTGCTTGAGATCTTTTATTACTAGCTTTATCTGAGAGAAAAGAATAGTAGTCACCATAACAAATTCCTGCTAACTTACTAACTTTTATTAATGAATTTGAAACTCCCCTGCTTTATTGTAAAGTTAGAGATTAATATCATTGAAAAACTGATTCCTGAATTATTGAATCAACCCATACACAATTCTCATCATTTGTTTTTTTAGAAATTGAAACATTTTTACCTGTTTATATTAATTCAGGAAGGAAGAAGGAAGACAGCTTCCTTAGCGCAAGCAGACCATGGTCTGGATGATATGCTGGGTTTTCCTGCTGGTCTCCTGCTTGATTTTTAGGGACTTGCTTTTAAAGCTTTAAAACTTGCCTTCTATAAACAATCTTGGGTTAAAAGGAAACATAAACACAACAAATGGAAGGGCCTGTCATGCAAACTGTTCATGGTGTAAGCATGACCTGCAAAACTAACCACCATTGTATTCAATTATATTCATGTCCAAGGAGGTTCTTTTTTTGTTCTTGCCATATACCTGAATATAAAAACTTCTGTTCTTTTGAATTTTCATTGTGTTTACTGGAGTCAAAGTGGGAGCCAAGTATTTTACTCCTTTAAAAAGAAATAGAATGTGAGCATCTTTTTCTCAGTTTTGTTGACAGTGGTATTCATTTTCTTAATTTTAGTAGGTAGGCTGATGGTTGTTGACTACAACCAAGAAAGCCCAACAGGAAAATATGATTTAGTAATTTCCCAATTATTCATGGAGAAGATTGTTCACCTGCTGGAACTGCTATGTTTTTAGTGGACTTACTTACTTACTTCATCAATAGGAAACCCTTTAAATTTTAATTTTAAACCAAAGATTATTGGGTTAGTTTATTTGTATTTTGAATCTAAGAGAGATTATTGATAGCCACGAAAGTCTTTAGCTTGTTATTTGGATACATTTTATACTCAGTAGTAATAAAGTGATTAGGAAGAAAACATTCAAAAATATTAAATTCTGTTTTTAATTTGTATAGTTGGCCTGATTCATCTCAGTATTACTGCTGTGAATGTCTTAATTTTCACAAGTAACATACTTTACATAATTTTTCCATGTAAACTATATAGGAGGACAGAATAGTCTATAATATACATGGTACTTATTTTGTGTTATGTATTTAGTTGGTACAACTGATGGCAGATTATAAAAATTCAAACTAGCCACAGCTCTTGGTGCTGAGATTTGGATTTCAGTATAATAGAAAATCCACATCTATCTGTTCGTTCCTTGTGGAACACATGTTTGTGATACAGTGAACCATTGGCTAATCAAAGCCTTACTACATGTCTACATTTTAGAGAGAGAAAATTATGCAGTAAGTAATTTCTTCTATTTTTAAAATATTTTTGTTTTAGGAAAATAGGTTTATTTTAAATTGGGGAAATTTGGACAGTGACATGTGGCAATCAAAATATGTAAGTAAATAAGTAGATCCATAATATGACATCCACTTCCTGTCTCTGAACCAAATGCTATCTTATCTGTTTCTCAAATAAAAAAGATATATGCCAACTTTATTATAGTTTATGGAAAGTTATTATAACAATGCTTTTGAGGAACCTCATTGACTAGATTTCATGCTAAGAATTGTTGAGAAATAACCAACCAGTTGTAGAAGACCAAAAATGCTGCTTTTGATAGCAATTATTAAGAATTAATAATCTTTTTTAATTACAATATGCTTTCAATTTACATAGCAACATAGTTTCATTTTAATAGGAGCTAAAACAAGTATCTGATAGTAACAGATTAGCACTGGTAATGATTGAATCCAGAGCATTTTTTCTATTTATTTCTTTTATTTTAGTGTTAGTAAGTCTTATTTAATAAAAGCTCATATATACTGTTGCCTAATTCTTAATGTTCTCTGAAATAATTAGGATGGACTGTTAAGATCTGCAAAGGAGTGAATAAGAACTAGCACTAAGCTTTATTATCTCTAAATCTTGAGGTTCTGCTATGATACTTCGCAGAATGGAAACACATTCACAGCAATCAGTTATCTCAGATGCTTACTTTGATTTTATTTAACAATTTTGCCACTTGGTAGAATTAATGATGTTAGAATTTTTTTTTTATCAGCCAGCCAGTTAGTAACTTTAAAAAGTTATAAAAGAGTTAATTTCCACATCAGTTTATTTCATAAGCAAATATTTTGCTTTAAGAATTTATCATGAAAAGTAAGAATTCTAAAGATTTTATTCATCATCTTTAGAGAGAGAAGGGCAGGGAGGGAGGAAGAAAGGGAAAGAAACATCAATGTATGGTTGCCTTTCACAGGCCTCCAGCTACGGGCCTGGCTGGAGACCTGGCTTGTAACCTGGTTATATGTCCTGACTGGGAATCCAACCAGTGACCTTTGGGTTCGCAGACTGGTGTCTATCCACTGAGCCACCAGTCAGGGCTAATTATTTTTAAGCTTGAGGAAATGCAATTTTATCAGAATACATGTGAATTCCTGTTTCTTAACAGATCTATTTATAACTTGGTTCTTTTTTTTTTTTTTCTCCTGCTCCATTGAAAAGTAGAGCTGGCAGCTAGAGGTTGTGGCAGGAGACATAGAAAGGCCCTCTACCTAAGTATCTTGCATCAGCTTTATGTTTTCTTTGAATAGATGAGTATATGTTGCTATTTAGGTAGTGAATCCAGCAAACTTTGTTTTATGGCCAGACTTTGTCCCTTTATTTTTCAAACCCAAAATAAGTTTGGACTTACTATTTTATGAAGTGTAAACCAAAGCTAATAACATACCCTTATAGGAACAGATGTTTTAATCCCAGTTCTGAAAAATAAAATTGAAGTAGTAGAATTAAATTAATTTTAAAAGCTTTAAAATATAATGGTTAAGTCCTGGCCAGGTGGTTCAGTTGGTTGGAGCATCATCCCATACACCAGAAGGTTTCATGTTTGATTCCCATTCAGGACACAAACCTAAGGTGAAAATTCAGTCTCTGGTCTAGTGCATACGGAGGGCAAGTAATCACTCCCTCTCTCTCTCTTTCTCTCATTCTCTCCACACACACACACAGACACACACACCACACACACACACTAGAGAGAGAGAGAGAGAGAGAGAGAGAGAGAGAGAGAGAGAGATGAATTGGCAACAACTTTGCATCTCCTTATTTCATGTGCTTCTTATTAATTTTGAAAAACTATGTTTCTAAGGTTATTATTTAACAGCATTGTTTCAGATATAAAGTATTAAATTCTGAGAGCAGTCATCATGTTGAAGGAGCAACCGTAATTTCTGGACTATGTGCAGGGCCAACTGCTAAGGAAATTGTGGACTTCAATAACATCCCTTTACATTCAGTTTACAATGTGAAGAAGGTGTATGATGCTGATCCTGATGTCGCCACACCAACAAAGAAAATGCATAAGGTACGCAAGGATTGCACAAGTCCAGATATTGTACACAGAATCTAGGAGATCATCAATGAAGGTCCAGAATGTTTATCTTGATGTGTTGAGTGAAATAGTTGTACCATGGATGAAGCAAGTTGAAAATGGATGTCATTTTATCTTTCAACAAGATGGTGCACCAGCACAGAATACCAAAAAGGTGCAAGAATGTCTCAGTGTCAATGTTCCTGAATTCTGGTCAAAGGAAATCTGGTTGCCTAGTTCGCCAGATGCAAATCTTTCAGACTATTATGTATGCAACGTATGCGAGAGAGAAGTTAATAAACAACCTCATTCCAATAAAGAGACTATTAAAGCTAAGATTGAAAACCTTATGATGTCCATGGATAAAGAAAAATTCATTAAAGTGTGCTCAAGATTCTGAAGTCGAATCAAGTCTATTATTGTGTCAAATGGAGACTTTTTAACAATTAAAAAATAATGACTATGTTTATTTATTTCCATATAAGAATAAATTTATTTCAAAATACAACAGTTCTGTGGTATGTTGTTTATTTTACTAAAGTTTTGCCAATTGATTGTGTGCACTGTGTGTGTGTGTGTGTGTGTGTGTGTGTAAACCTCTTCATCTTTCTCTCTAAAAGCAATAAAACTTATCCTTGAGTGAGGGTTAAAAATACAAATATATAGGTTGGTTAAACCCCATTAATACATATAAGTAAGATAAAAAGTTTTGTGGAGGGGATGGAGGAAGCAGTGATTTCTTACTATTTTAATCATCTCTTAAGACACACTAGTTAATTATCTACAGATAGACTGAGGTCTAACAACATGATTTCTGGTACAGGTTTTACTGTAACAAAGTTCTGTTAATATCAGAATAGTAGAATGATGAGATAGTTATTAAAGTTAGAATTTAAAGTTGTTGGAGGTAATAAAGCACCTCACACTGCATATAGTAGATGATCAGTACTTAGTAGTGTGATCAACAATTGGTTTACCCATTTTACAGATGAGAAGTTAAGGTCAGAGTGGTTAAATAAAAAAAAAAATACTGAATGGCTACACAGCTAGTCAGTAGCTTTTGAACTTGGGTTATCACTGCCACTAAAGAATTTGTAAAGCCTGTGTAAGGAAAATTAAACTTTATAGGCTTAAGATCAGGAATGCTTATATTTCAGAAATTCTGGCTTGTAGGACTAGGGTGAGAGGGTACCTGAGCCGCAGTGGGATAGTCCTTGGGCTGGGCTGGCCTAAGGGAAAAGAGGTTCCTACATTTGCATGAGTCCAGGAGACCAGCTCTGGGCAGCAATGCCTGGAAACTCACTTCCTCTGTGACTCACAAGAGGAATTAAAGGTTCCCTTAAAATTTCCTCTCTCTGACCCTGAACCCGTGACCCCAAAGCAAACCTAAGAGAAGGGTCATTGTGCTCAGAAAACAGATGGGAAAAGCATCATCCTTTAGGAAAAACTCTGAGAAATAAAATAGTTGAAAAGATTTAGTTCAGCACTGTAGACCAAACCTGAGTCTGGATTTCATTTTCAGAGTGAAAATATTGCTACAGGCATAAATGTAGTACGTACTATAAAACAGAATTAAAATGTAATTTTAAAGTTTTTGCTTTACGAGCACATGTATGAGTATGTATGTATGTATATATATATATATATATATATATATATATATATATATATGTATATTTTTATATTTCAGTGCTAAAGGGGGGACCCCTCTCTGACACCTACAGACTGGTTCAGTTCCACTTTCACTGGGGTTCATCTGATGGGCAGGGCTCTGAGCACACTGTGGATAAAAAGAAATATGCTGCGGAGGTAATGTATGCTTATTTTCTTTCTGGGAAAAATGCAAAGTGATATTTAGCATTAATTTCAGAACCTTAATTTTGTACATTAGACTCAAACCAGAGGAACCACTTTTTTAATAAAACACCTTCACATTTGCTTTTCACCTACCTTTCTTTGTGATATTACAAGTCACACTTAAAAGCTTCTCCACTTCCTCCAAGGACAGCATTTGCACAAGTGAATAAATTCAAGTGGGAGGACCTTGTCTTCATGTGAATCTAGAAACAGAAATTGTGTCTTCCCTCAGAATATGCAACTCCTTGTTGATGAAATCACTTGCTAGTTTGCCAAATAGTGATTAATTAGAATTAAATTTTAAAAAAGGTTTATACTTAAAATTGCTTACTTTTGGAGGACCTTTGGCCATGAGAAGAGCCCACTGGGGACAGTCTGTCTCTCATGTGCTGTATGTCATTACTGTTTGTGGTTTGTCTCTATGGCAGCTTCACTTGGTTCATTGGAACACCAAGTATGGAGATTTCAGAAAAGCTGTTGAGCAACCTGATGGACTGGCTGTTTTAGGAGTTTTTTTGAAGGTTAGTGGATGGTGCAATTCTTTTTCCCCATGTTTTCAGGAAAGAGTAACCAGATAGGCATTTCTAGCAAACAGGACATTCAACAGAGAGCCTGGGAAATGCCTTTGGCTCTGAAATATTCTCAGGCTTACTTCATATCTGCCAGTTTGAGTGGAAAGAGGATAGAAGACAATTTGAGCAATGTTTGTTAGATACTATTTAAACCTATATATGAAGATGTGTATCTGAAAAGTGAAATGAGGAAGAGGTATGTTGCCCATGTCTACTAGTTTTCTTTCTTTTTTTAATTCAGCCTTACTGAATTAAAAATAATACTAAGCTGAATAGTATTCTTTTATGATTGATGACTGTGAGGGAGGAACAAACTTCCCTCTACCTCCAAGGGTTTTCTGACTGGTCTGATAATCAAATAGACATGGGAAAATAACCAAATTTAATACATAAATATGTAATGGGAGCCCTTTATACGTGAGAGTCAGAGATCCACATACAAGAGAAGTTCAGAGACAGAAAGAGAACAAGGGTAGGGATGAGACAAGGTGCCTTTGGGGCTTCAAAATGTCAGTGCAGTGAAAAGAACTTTGAGAAGTTTGTCCTACTCTGTAACTACGTCAAAAGGTGTTATCTCTGGTAATCACTTATGGGCAAGGCCTCTCATTCAAATTATTTTGGGTAGTTAAGGTAGGGAGGCAGAAGTTTTGAGTCTATGGTTAAAGTTGACTTTAGCTAAAAATATCTGCATACCACAAAGGCATATAGTAGAGTGACTCATTTGGACCCTAACATAATACTAAATGAAGACCATGTGTTGCAAGGATGAAGGACAGTGGCACCATATTGGGAGAATTTCAGGCAGCAGTGGACAGACAGGTTGAGATGCCCTCTAGGCACTTGTGAAGCTAGTAGGGAGTTCTTTGGGCTGGTGAGTCATGGGCCTGGAACTATGTCAAGGTAGAAGTTACGCATACATGAAATCATCCAAGGAAAGCACAAAGAGGGAGAGAATATGGCTGCTGAGCAAGCAGTTCTGAGGAACTGCAAAGTGTAAGGCATTTAGGGCTGTGGGAAAGATACTGATTATATGAGAGGAACACAAGGGTCAAGGGGATTCAGGAGGCAGAAGAGCGGAAGGTAAGCCAAAGGAGAGAGAATATGCAAAGTGAGGAAGGTTCATAGGTAAAATCCTTTAAGGAGATTAAGATGAGCACTTGACCAGGGTTCTGTCTTTTGCAGTTGGAAGGCACAGTTGACCCTTTGTCAAGAGGGTTGTTTCAGGAGAACTAGAAGCACAGAAACCAGGGGGGTTGGCAGCATTAATAGGAAGGTCATGGTACCTGTGCAATCACACCAGGACTGACAGGTGCCATCTAGCAAGTGCAGGATTTTGGTTTAATATTTGGAAAAATGTTATAATAAAGCTGCCCAAATCCAAACTGGTGTTGTACTACCTAGAAAACAGTTTATTGTCCTTTGTATCTTTCTATAGATTGGCGATGCTAAACCAGGCCTCCAGAAGGTCATTGATGTGCTGAACTCCATTAAAACGAAGGTACAGTTGAATTTTCTGCCACCTAGTAATAGGGACTTGTTTTCCATACCTCACTGGTTTTGGAAAATTCTTTAGTTCAAATTGGATAGTTTCAGTTTGACAAGTGGTGTTTGAATGAGAGATTAATAAAAGGTTAGACATTGCTTATTTGTTTATTTAACTATTTATCCCAAAGTTGATCTTTATGTTATTCGAATTTTTAGACTTGTACTTATGTAATCTTGTTTCCCTTCATGCAACCATTCTGTTTAAGAGTCAGGGACTCGTGACTGAAAGGAGACTAAAAGGTCATCTACCCAATCATTTGTACAGCAGTTATGTCTTGAGTACTTACTATGTGCCAGTTACTTAATACCAGATTGGCCAAAAAGTTCATTTAGTTCTTTTCCATAAAATAAAAGATACATTTTTCATTTTAATTAATAACTATTGATTTGGATATTTTGAATATGTTGGATATCTCCTGTGTAGTGTAATGTTCATTTTCTCAATTAATGCCTTGATTTGATTGCTGTCAACTTCAATTGGTCTACCTGACCATTGAGCATCATCCAGAAATAACTCTCCAGCACTAAACTTGGCAAACCACTTTTGACACATTCAATCAGTCACAGAACCTTCTCATATACTACACAAATCTGTTTGTGTTTCAGTTGTGTTTTAACTTTTCTTGAAATAATAAAGTATTCTATGCTGAAACTGTATTTTTTTCATTTTCAGTATTCAAATGGTACACAAAAATTCACCAATTTTGATTTTTTTTTTTAAATGCACACTGACATAACTGTCACAATACAGTCTAACAAAATTGTTTTGAATGAAGTTAAAGACAACTAAGCACTATTAGAGTCACCTTAGGGAAAAAAACGAAAGATCTTTTTGGCCAATCCAATACAATGTGACCATGATGAATAAGGCCCTGCTTCATGGAGGTTTATGTTCTGTGACCTCCTTGAATTGAATTATCCCATGTTTAAGTCCTTTTTATAGCTCAGCTGCATTGAGGCCATTGAGCATCTGTATAAATTGAATACTACAATCACCAGTGACAGCCCTGGCTTCATGAAGCTCATCCTCATTTTGAAGCAGCCTTTATCTTCTGAAATTCTTGCCTATTACTTCTAGCTTGACTCTCTTGAATTATACAGAATAAACCTGATCAAACAACCTGCATTCAAAAAGATACCTGCATCCCCATGTTCACCACAGCATTATTTACAACACAATAGCCTAGACATGGAATCAGTCTAAGTGCCTACAAATTAATGAATATATAAAGAAGATGTGACATATTATTTAACCATGAAAAGAATGAAATCTTGCCATGTGTGACAACCTGGATGGTCCTTGAGGTCATTAGGCTAAGTGAAGTGAATTAGTTTCTCATATTAATCTTTGCCAATCTATATGTCTATGTCAAATGCCTTCTCTTAAGCTCTTTTTGTTTTGTTTTCTGGTGAATGTGGACCTCTCTTTAAAAAAGTCATTTTATGGCTATTATTTATTCCTGCCTCCTATTCCAATCATGTGACACTTTTAACCTGAGTGTTTGCCTTGTGTTAGGGTAAGAGTGCCACTTTCACTGGCTTTGATCCTCGTGGGCTCCTTCCTGCAAGTTTAGACTACTGGACCTACCCAGGCTCCTTGACCACCCCTCCCCTCCTGGAGTGTGTGACCTGGATTGTGCTCAGGGAACCCATCAGTGTGAGCAGTGAACAGGTTGGTGTTCTCCGGAGGGGGTGAGCAGTTCAGGTGCAGGAACCATGGATTCAGGACCTGGTGTTATCCTCCTGATGCTTCTGGTTGTGGAATTAGTGTGCACAGAACTGAGTAAATAAATATACAATTAAACATTGTTATTAACCATAACCCTAGGCCATGAAATTGGATAAAATTGAGGATTAGGTGAGAAAAGTGTGTCACCTAATAAATGCTTCTTTTGTGAACACCAAGAAAACAAAGGCCTAGGGCAATGAGATTTCATTTTCAAGGTTATATGATATCAGGATAATTCTCAGCTTCCTGCTTACTTGCAGTGAGCTTACTGCTGTTTCATTTATGTCCAAATTTTCCTGAGTTCCAATGAATGGGAGAGTCAGGCCTTGGAGGTATCTATTAAAACTCAGTCCATGTAGCTAAAGTAACTGGGACAGACACGTTACCTTCCCATAGGATCTAGTGGTCTGTGATGGTTAGTGATTAATATGTTGCAGTCACCGTGGTGCAGGTGCAGGTCACTGTCCTCAACTTAATTAAAGTTGACTTGTGAGGGTGATTGTGGGAATATTATTGAGTCAAAAAGATCAGGTGAAAAACTATTGACTCATGCCTGCTAACCTCCTTCATTTAAGATCAAGTCTCACTTAGGGAAAAGGAAGAACTACTTTTCAAAACAACCTCTGAGAATGTGGAAGATGGGTTGAGAGACACCTGTGTCCCTCATGGGGCCACAAAGCAAATTTAAAAGGGAAAAAAAAATCAACCAGCCCTGGCTGGTAGCACAGTGGATAAGGCGCCGGCCTGTGACCCCAAAGGTCGCAGGTTCGATTCTTCAGCCAGGGCACATAACAAGGTTGCAAACCAGGTCTCCAGTCAGGTCTGTGGCTAGAGGCAGGTGAAAAGCAACCATATGTTGATGTCTCTCTTCCTCTCTGCCTCTCTCCCTTTCCCTCTTTCTAAAAATAATGAAATAAAATCTTTAAAAAAAAACAACTGATGATTAAAAAAAAAAAAAAAAAAAAAAGTCAACCAAAACAAGGGCTGAACTCCCAGCTTGGGCCCATTCATCCTCATGCTTCTGTTATACTTAATTAAACAGAGACACTGGCCTATTTTTCTGCTACTGGGCTTACAGATCATGGGCCATTTTATCTAATTGTTCAGGTGCTATAGTTTATTTACCTTCTATGGGGCAGAAAACAAAATTTTAATTTGCATCTAAAATTATTGTTTTTTAAAAGATTTTATTTATTTTTACAGAGAGGAGAAGGGAGGGAGAAGGAAAGAGAAAGAAACATGAATGTGTAAGAGATAACATTGATTTGTTGCCTCTAGCACACTCCTAACTGGGGACTTGGTCTACAACGCAGGCGTGTGCTCTGACTGGGAATCGAACCAGTGACCTTCCACTTCACAGGCCAGCATTCAATCCACTGATCCATACCAGCCAGGGCCAGAATGGTTGTTACTATTTTGCATCTCAGAGGTATCTTATAGGGATTTGGTTATAAAATCAAAAGGGAAACAAAGTTCACTGAAATGTCCTTCCAAATGACAGTTCCAAATGACAGCAACAATTTTATGTCTATTTTTCTTTGTGTGTTTGTTTTAAAGATTTTACTTGTTTGTTTGTTTATTTATTTATATAGAGAGGGAAGGGAGTAAGAAAGAGAAGGAGAGAAACATGCAAGAGAAACATCAATCAGTTGCCTCACACACCCACAACTGGGGACCTGGCCAGCAACCCAGGCATGTGCCCTGAGTGGAAATTAAAATAGCAACCTTTTGGTTTACAGGCCAGTGCTCAATCCACTGACCCCACCAGCTAGGGCTTGTGTCTATTTTATAGAAATGGATTTTTTTAAACATGAAAGCCTATGTATATAATCTATATACAATTATGTATTTACTGGGAATCAAACTAAATGTGAACAGGGATGCATTGTGCTGTGAATATTAGGGAAATATATTTCAAGATGCAACACAACACATAAGTCAATACTATTGTGAAACTTTCATTTATAATTTTTAAATCCTTTATTCTGTCTTTTAGATGATGAAGTTCCGTCAGCTTAACTTCAGTTCAGAGGGAGAAACAGAAAAACCCATGGTGGACAACTGGCGCCCAGTTCAGCCCCTGCATGATCGACAGGTCAGGGTGTCCTTCAAATGAGATGGTCCCAAGGGCCAATATCCATTGGCAAGTCTTTGGGTTTCCTGCAGTTTAGCACAAATCTACTGGGTGAATTGGACACTGGCCTCTTGGTATCTTGTTTTCTAGATTCTTCATCTCTCACCTGACATGCTTACTATTAAAGTGGGACGAGCTAGACCAGATGTCATGCTGTATAGAATTGCTATAACAGATGTTTCACTCACAGGCGTGGCCTTTCTGTAATAGAATACAATTTAAAGGATGGTAAAATGTACCTTGACTTTGTTCACAGCCTGTGGATGGTGAGCACTCACACTAAAATGCTATTTTTAATAAACAGAAAAGTAGATTAAGCTCAAATCCATATCATGAGATAAATTGACTTGTGTGACATTAATCAAGTAAAACATTCATGATTCTGTGTAACATAAACCAGACAAAATAAGTGTTCCTGACTACAAGGTGTTGGATGAAAGAGACATTTTAAAATTCTTATATATTTATAGCAAAGTTATCTTAAATGTGAATTCTATTATAATTTAGTGACTTTTGAACTACTATCTGAAAATTGTTATATAGTTGTGATACAGAGTATATTTCCATCCAGATAATATATCCTAAGTTAATAAATATTGTATTCTCTAATAAAATCTGGAATTCTCTTTTGGGTGATTGTATTTTATACTGGGCAGTGGGTAATAATGGAGGAGCATTATTTATACTTTTGTACTTCACGCTAATTCATTGTTAATAATAAGTCATCATAAGTTGGCTTACTTATGACTGAAGGCATCCCCACAAAGGAAAAAACCCTGAAGGTCATTTTCCTATTTACATCAAGGGAGAGAAGGTGGAACATACTGAATTAATATATGCACCTTGGAAATAATATAAATGACATCTCAGTCTATTCTGGTTTAAGCAGATTTTTTAGAAATTGTATCTCTTCACCAAAATGGGCCCACACGAAGTGGGTGCCTGGGATGCATGCCTCGATTTGCAAACTGTCTCCTAATCCTTATTGACCTCTGGTGTGGAGTAGCAGGTTTGGGCTTACCTGGGACTGTATCTGTATGTGCTGACACCTGTTCCATGTGATCTTGGAGGGACCTACATTTGAACTTATCCCTGCTGATTGCAAAGTCCTATACCCTCTTATCATGGCCTAGAGAACAAAGTATAAGGGATGCCCTCATCACACAGGAAAAAAATCCCACTGGGACATCCTGACTTTTCCTACCAGGTCATGTGTGCTTGCTTCCCTCAATACCCAGATTTGATTCTGAAAACGACTGGAGCACAGGAACACAGGCTCTGACATCTTACCGCCTTTAACCTCCCCCTTTTCACACAGAGTCAGAAAGCTGGCTTCCCCTTCTTTCTGTAGGACAGGAGCATCCCTCACACAAGCAACACTGACTTGATGCTTCCCCAGGATCATAGAGCAGATGTGATGCACAGAAGGAATCAATTTCACAATAGGGGAGGCTGGTGATTGGTACATAATCATGTGACTGTGCTTACTACTACTTAATACTTACTACAGTTAAAAGTGAAATGGTAAATTTTATAATTTTTAGGGTCTTATGAAAATTACATTTATATTATCTGGTGGTTCATTCCTCACCTGTCATGCACATAAGTTCTTTGGCTTCTCCATTTCCTTTATTCTTCTTAACATCCCATCCCCCTGTCTATTCTGTAACCACCAATGTGTACTTTTTTTTCCCTATCACATCCAGACAAGTCACCATTTAATTATATGCCTTCTGTCAGCTTCTCAAAACATATTAATACAAAGATCTCTTCATTATTTCAAAATGTCTACATTAATTCATTTGTTTAGAGAATTACTCTTTTAAGTAAATGAGTTGCAATATTACAAACACATGCAAAAGTACATTTACACACATATATATATTTACACATATTTAAAGTACATATTGGATTTTGAAGAGTTAATGCAAAAACTTTAAAATATGCCAATAGCTTGTATAATTACTACATGTTAAATGATAGTATTTTAGATATATTATCACAAATTAAGTAGTTTTCTTCTTCTTTAATACTTATTTTACTTTGGAATGCTATTTTTGTGAAATATATCACAGAAATGGTGTATTGCAGAACTCACTTTTGTGAAAGTTGTCCTAGAGACAATGCCAAACCCATAGTAAAAAATGAATTTGGTTTTAGGTAAGATCCTCCCCCTTCCAATAATACAACTCAATTTTATTTTAAGCTACTGGAACTACAACTTATTCTTTTTGGAGTTTTCCATCTTAAATAGTAGATTGATTTTTTTTGGCTGTGTACAGGTCTTACTTCTTTCAATGCCCTCTGTTTTTCCTCTGCATGTGTTTTAGAAGTTGAAGCCTTCAGAAATAATGGCACTTGCAGCGTTCAGCCAGTTCTCAGAGTTGTCCACTAAGTTGAGACAAAAAATAGTAAAAATCCCCAGGATTCAAATAATTTTATAGAATAGTATTCTAGCTAT